>ONZH01011976.1:0-57302 GCA_900303285.1 Rhinella marina
ACCACGTATATAAAATTATTTTGCAAGAGAACGCACACTACAGGTGCCAAAGAAAAGGCCTTTTTTTTAAATATTTCTAGGTACACAGCCGTGTACTAACAGTTCAGACGGTGTGTATTAACACCACGTATATAAAATTATTTTGCAAGAGAACGCACAGTACAGGTGCCAATGAAAAGGCCTATTTTTTTTTATATTTCTAGGTACACAGCCGTGTACTAACAGATCAGACGGTGTGTATGAACACCACGTATATAAAATTATTTTGCAAGAGAACACACAGTACAGGTGCCAATGAAAAGGCCTATTTTTTTTATATTTCTAGGTACACAGCCGTGTACTAACAGATCAGACGGTGTGTATGAACACCACGTATATACAATTATTTTGCAAGAGAACGCACAGTACAGGTGCCAATGAAAAGGCCTATTTTTTTTATATTTCTAGGTACACAGCCGTGTACTAACAGTTCAGACGGTGGGTATTAACACCACGTATATAAAATTATTTTGCAAGAGAACGCACAGTACAGGTGCCAATGAAAAGGCCTATTTTTTTTATATTTCTAGGTACACAGCCGTGTACTAACAGATCAGACGGTGTTTATGAACACCACGTATATAAAATTATTTTGCAAGAGAACGCACAGTACAGGTGCCAATGAAAAGGCCTATTTTTTTATATTTCTAGGTACACAGCCGTGTACTAACAGATCAGACGGTGTGTATGAACACCACGTATATAAAATTATTTTGCAAGAGAACGCACAGTACAGGTGCCAATGAAAAGGCCTATTTTTTTTATATTTCTAGGTACACAGCCGTGTACTAAACAGATCAGACGGTGGTGTATGAACACCACGTATATACAATTATTTTGCAAGAGAACGCACAGTACAGGTGCCAATGAAAAGGCCTATTTTTTTTATATTTCTAGGTACACAGCCGTGTACTAACAGTTCAGACGGTGGGTATTAACACCACGTATATAAAATTATTTTGCAAGAGAACGCACAGTACAGGTGCCAATGAAAAGGCCTATTTTTTTTATATTTCTAGGTACACAGCCGTGTACTAACAGATCAGACGGTGTGTATGAACACCACGTATATACAATTATTTTGCAAGAGAACGCACAGTACAGGTGCCAATGAAAAGGCCTATTTTTTTATATTTCTACGTACACAGCCGTGTACTAACAGATCAGACGGTGGGTATTAACACCACGTATTTAAAATTATTTTGCAAGAGAACGCACAGATCCTGGCTGACCCTCACCAGCACGCATTGTATCCCCACTGGCTTCAACAAGGCCCCCAACAGCATTTCCGCGCCCCCGTCCTCGTCCACGTCCGGTTCCGCTAGCCCCCCTCCGCATTTTATTATTTTTTTCTTACAATATTTTGCCTTCATAGCCGTGTACTAACAGTTCAGACGGTGTGTATTAACACCACGTATATAAAATTATTTTGCAAGAGAACGCACACTACAGGTGCCAAAGAAAAGGCCTTTTTTTTAAAATATTTCTAGGTACACAGCCGTGTACTAACAGTTCAGACGGTGTGTATTAACACCACGTATATAAAATTATTTTGCAAGAGAACGCACAGTACAGGTGCCAATGAAAAGGCCTATTTTTTTTATATTTCTAGGTACACAGCCGTGTACTAACAGATCAGACGGTGTGTATGAACACCACGTATATAAAATTATTTTGCAAGAGAACACACAGTACAGGTGCCAATGAAAAGGCCTATTTTTTTTATATTTCTAGGTACACAGCCGTGTACTAACAGATCAGACGGTGTGTATGAACACCACGTATATACAATTATTTTGCAAGAGAACGCACAGTAGAGGTGCCAATGAAAAGGCCTATTTTTTTTATATTTCTAGGTACACAGCCTTGTACTAACAGATCAGATGGTGTGTATGAACACCACGTATATAAAATTATTTTGCAAGAGAACGCACAGTACAGGTGCCAATGAAAAAGCCTATTTTTTTATATTTCTAGGTACACAGCCATGTACTAACAGTTCAGACGGTGGGTATTAACACCACGTATATAAAATTATTTTGCAAGAGAACGCACAGTACAGGTGCCAATGAAAAGGCCTATTTTTTTTTATATTTCTAGGTACACAGCCGTGTACTAACAGATCAGACGGTGTGTATGAACACCACGTATATAAAATTATTTTGCAAGAGAACGCACAGTACAGGTGCCAATGAAAAGGCCTATTTTTTTTATATTTCTGGGTACACAGCCGTGTACTAACAGATCAGACGGTGTGTATGAACACCACGTATATAAAATTATTTTGCAAGAGAACGCACAGTACAGGTGCCAATGAAAAGGCCTATTTTTTTTATATTTCTAGGTACACAGCCGTGTACTAACAGATCAGACGGTGTGTATGAACACCACTTGTATACAATTATTTTGCAAGAGAACGCACAGTACAATTATTATAACGCACAGTACAGGTGCCAATGAAAAGGCCTATTTTTTTTTAATTTCTAGGTACACAGCCGTGTACTAACAGATCAGACGGTGTGTATTAACACCACGTATATAAAATTATTTTGCAAGAGAACGCACAGTACAGGTGCCAATGAAAAGGCCTATTTTTTTTATATTTCTAGGTACACAGCCGTGTACTAACAGTTCAGACGGTGGGTATTAACACCACGTATATAAAATTATTTTGCAAGAGAACGCACAGTACAGGTGCCAATGAAAAGGCCTATTTGTTTTATATTTCTAGGTACACAGCCATGTACTAACAGATCAGACGGTGGGTATTAACACCACGTATATAAAATTATTTTGCAAGAGAACGCACAGTACAGGTGCCAATGAAAAGTCTTTTTTTTTTAATATTTCTAGGTACACAGCCGTGTACTAACAGTTCAGACGGTGTGTATTAACACTACGTATATAAAAATTTTTTGCAAGAGAACGCACAGTACAGGTGCCAATGAAAAGGCCTATTTTTTTATATTTCTAGGTACACAGCCATGTACTAACAGATCAGACGGTGTGTATTAACACCACGTATATAAAATTATTTTGCAAGAGAACGCACAGTACAGGTGCCAATGAAAAGACCTATTTTTTTTATATTTCTAGGTACACAGCCGTGTACTAACAGATCAGACGGTGTGTATTAACACCACGTATATAAAATTATTTTGCAAGAGAACGCACAGTACAGGTGCCAATGAAAAGGCCTATTTTTTTATATTTCTAGGTACACAGCCATGTACTAACAGATCAGACGGTGTGTATTAACACCACGTATATAAAATTATTTTGCAAGAGAACGCACAGTACAGGTACCAATGAAAAGGCCTATTTTTTTATATTTCTAGGTACACAGCCGTGTACTAACAGTTCAGACAGTGGGTATTAACACCACGTATATAAAATTATTTTGCAAGAGAACGCACAGTACAGGTGCCAATGAAAAGGCCTATTTTTTTTATATTTCTAGGTACACAGCCGTGTACTAACAGTTCAGACGGTGGGTATTAACACCATGTATATAAAATTATTTTGCAAGAGAACGCACAGTACAGGTGCCAATGAAAAGGCCTATTTTTTTTATATTTCTAGGTACACAGCCGTGTACTAACAGATCAGACGGTGTGTATGAACACCACGTATATAAAATTATTTTGCAAGAGAACGCACAGTACAGGTGCCAATGAAAAGGCCTATTTTTTTATATTTCTAGGTACACAGCCGTGTACTAACAGATCAGATGGTGGGTATTAACACCCCGTATATAAAATTATTTTGCAAGAGAACGCACAGTACAGGTGCCAATGAAAAGTCTTTTTTTTTATATTTCTAGGTACACAGCCGTGTACTAACAGTTCAGACGGTGTGTATGAACACCACGTATATAAAATTATTTTGCAAGAGAACGCACAGTACAGGTGCCAATGAAAAGGCCTATTTTTTTTATATTTCTAGGTACACAGCCGTGTACTAACAGATCAGACGGTGGGTATTAACACCACGTATATAAAATTATTTTGCAAGAGAACGCACAGTACAGGTGCCAAAGAAAAGGCCTTTTTTTTTTATTTCTAGGTGCACAGCCGTGTACTAACAGGTCAGACGGTGGGTATTTACACCTGGTGTACAAAAAGGGTATTGCAGGCACACAGAACCCAGAACACTACAGCCAAATAAACTGTATTTAAAAAAAAAAAAAAAATTCACAGCCGTATACTGCCAGATCAGATGGTGCATATACACACTAGGTATATAACAGGGTTTTGCAGCCAAAAAGAACGCAGAACAGTAGTGCCAAATATAGTTTGGTATGTAGCAGAGCACCTAATACACCACTAATGCCTCTCTCTGTCCCTACTCCAGCAGCTATCCCTGAATACAGCAGCCGTTCTCTGCAGAGTGTATATAGTAGTAAAGCTATCACTGTACTGCACTATAGTAGCCCTGATAAGGGCTTTTAATCACGCTCCTGCCTGTCCAACAGCTAAAACCTATCTCTCCCTTCTCCAGCCTCTGTCCCTGACTAAGTTCACGCAGCATATGCGAACGAGCAGGAAGAGCTGAGTTTTTAATATTCGAGGTCACATGGTTTTTCCAGCCAATCCATGTAGACGCCGTTTTCACTCTGCCAGCGTGCTCCGCGGGCCTGTCATACCCCCCCGCATGGTGATTGGTGGAAAAAGAGCGCCAGGGAAGGTGGGAGGGGAAACGAATTCTAAGTGCGCCATCGCCGTTATACTCGATTGAAATCGAGTATGCCGAATAGCGTAGTATTCGATCGAATACCGGCTCGATCGAACACTACTCGCTCATCTCTAATGTTCATGGCTTACAGTTAGGGCTCTTTCACACCACCGTTAGGGATTCTGTTCAGGCTTTCCGTTATAACATCGTTATAACGGAAAGAAACGGAATCCCTAGGTCGGACATCAAAACGGACACCTTTAAGAGGCATTCCGTTTTGATCCGTCATAATAGAAGCCTATGGGAAAGCATAACGGATCCTTCTGGTTTCCGTTATGCTGGACGGAAAATAAAGTCCTGTCGACAGAACTTTGTCCTGTGGTGATCAGCTGTGTGGTAATAATTACATATATGTTCAATATGAGTCGGAAGTTAAGAAAGGTACCACAACTGTGGAAATCATCTTATGTGGTACCAGTTCCAAAGACACCTCATTCGATGGAACTTAACAGCTACAGACTGGTGGCATTGACATCCCACTTTATGAAGGTCTTGGAAAGGTTCGTTCTCATATGTCTCTGTCCTCTAGTCAGCTAATCTATGGACCCCCTCTGGTTTCCTTATCAGCCTGGCATTGCAGTGGATGAAACCATCATCCACCTGCTACACCAAGCTCCTTCTCATTGGGAGAAACCAGGAAGCACTGTGAGAATAGTATTCTTAGATTTTTTCAGTGCTTTCAACACTATACAGCCAGGGCTACGAAGAGACAAGCTGGATCTTGTTGGAGTAAACCACCATCTCTCCAATTGGATCCTAAAAATGTGACAAACCAACCTCAGTATGTGAGCATACTGTGAACAGCCAGCTTCTTTAACAATTACCTTTTGTGGCTTACCCTCCTTGTGAAGGGTGTTGTCCAGAAGAATGACTGTCTGGACAACTTTCAAGTTAGCAGTCTTTCCCATGATTGTGTGCCCTACTGAACCAGAATAAAATTTAAAGGCTTAGGAAACCTTTGCTGGCATTTTGTGTTGTTTAACTGATTAGAGTGACGCCATAAGTCCACAATATCAAACTTTTTCACAATATTCTAATATTCTGAGATACTGACTTTTGGGTTTTCATTAGCTGTAAGCCATAATCATCAACATTAAAATAAATAAATGCTTGAATTAGACATTCTGTGTGCAACATATCTATAGAATATATGTTTCACTTTTTGAATCGAATTACTGAAATTAACATTTTGATGGAATTTAGAGATGAGCGAGTACTAAAATGCTCGGGTGCTCGTTATTCGAGTCGAACTTTTCCCGATGCTCGGGTGCTCGTTTCGAATAACGAACCCCATTGAAGTCAATGGGAGACTCGAGCATTTTTGCAGGGGACCAAGGCTCTGCCTAGGGAAGGCTGGGTGAAAACCTGGAAACCTCAGAAAATGATGGAAACACCATGGAAATGGACAGGAAACAGCAGGGGCAGCATGCATGGATGCCTCTGAGGCTGCCTAATCCCACCATTACCCTAAATTCTCCTAGTGGGGCATGTGTGGTATCGATTCTTCTCAGTTTAAAATTGTATACGTCCCCTATCTTGGGACCATATATTTCATGGATTTTTCAAACACGGAAAAGGAAAAAGAGCTTGCTCTGGCCAGGGGAGTGTCTTTTCTACTGCAGCAAAGGGGACGTGTCCATGCTCTGCCTATCACAGGTCAGGAGCCAATTAAAAGAGGAACAAACAAAAATCAGTATAATATCTAATACGTCCCCTATCCGGGTAAATTGTTTGGAGAAAGGGCCTGTAGGTGGGGGGCAGGCTGGGGGGAAGGAGGTTGAGCTGGAAGAGCCAGAGGAGTGCCCCCTGGGCTAGCGTGTGTGGTGGTCTTCTGAGTTTAATACCGTATACGGCACCTATCCGGAAAAATAGTTTGGATAGAGAGAAAGAGAGGAAAAAGACGTGCAGTATGGAGCAATTACACGGAAACTATTAGATTAGGCAGACTTGGTCTGCTTAATTGCAACCCAGACAAATGAGAGAAGGAGAGGAAAATGATGTATTTTTAAAAGTGACGTTCAGTATAGATCAAGTGTGGTATGTGTTCTATGTATACTACTCAGTTTAATACTGTATATGGCAGCTATCCGGAAAAATAGTTTGGAGAGAGAGAAAGATAGGAAAAAGACGTAAATTGTTTGGAGAGAGGGCCTGTAGGTGGGGGAGCAGGCTGGGGGGAAGGAGGTTGAGCTGGAAGAGCCAGAGGAGTGCCCCCTGGGCTAGTGTGTGTGGTGGTGACAACAGCCGGATGTAGTTAGAATGACGACACAGGACCCCAACTTAAAAATTTAGCATCAACCGGTACAATTGTCAATTATGAGCTCGATGAAGTGTGGCATGACTTTTTAGATGGAGATTGCATGTGGTCACATACTCCCTGGAACCCCATAGTCACCCCTTCTCTGATGTGCTACCCCAGAACATTCTCTGCCCCAATTCGCAAGACCTTTTGCAGTCTCAGTGTGCTGACAGTGGGGATTTACCAGTGTTGTCTGAGGAGGTGGTGGACAATGGCGAGACACAGGTGTCGGGGGGTGAGGTAGTTGAAAGTGAAGCAAGTTACATTGTGGACTCCTTGGGGGGACTTTCTCATGATGGGACAGATTCAATTGTGTTTAGAAAGGCTGATGGGCTTCCGTCAGCACTGTGTGTATAGAACCCCATGGCCTTTCATAAAAATGGTCTGGTGATGACCCCAAGGCAATTTTCAGGGACATGGTAATGGTGACCCACTTAAAAATGCTGCCTGACAACCTGGCGGTTAACCCCTGATTGTCTGTCTTTCAATAAGATTGCAGTGTAAAGCATGGTGGTGAGCCTCAGTAAAAGGATTGCAGTGTAAAGCATGGTGGTGAGCCTCAGTATGACTTTTTGGATGGAGATTGCATGTGGTCACGTACTCCCTGGAATCCCGTAGTCACCCCCTTTCTGATGTGCTACCCCAGAACATTCTCGGCCCCAATTCGCAAGACCTTTTGCAGTCTCAGTGTGCTGACAGTGGGGATTTACCAGTGTTGTCTGAGGAGGTGGTGGACAATGGCGAGACACAGGTGTCGGGGGGTGAGGTAGTTGTATGGGAAGCAAGTTACAGTGGGGACTCTTTGGGGGGACTTTCTCATGATGGGACAGATTCAACTTGGGTGGATCAGGCACTGGAACAGATCAATTTTTTTTTGTGTGTTTATTTAACTTTTATTTAGCACAAATAACCACAGAGATATTTATTCGTTCTCTTCGCTGCTCAGTCTGGCGTTGGGGTTCGTCACTTTGATGGCGAGCTGTGCCGCTCTCTCCACAATGGTCTTTAGGTTCTTTGAGGAGACGTTGTGGGCGATTTCTGCACAGAAGGACTTGTTGCTCATCAACAGAACCTCAAGCTCCTTGACATTGTGGACCAGGAATTTGCGGAACCCAGGGCAGCATGTGTTTGGTCTTCTTGTTGCTACCGTACCCAATGTTGGGCAATATAGATACGCAGGTAATATTATTTTTCACACCTATCCCAAAAAAAAAATTTACGCAGTTTGCGCAAATAAAACTGGAACTGGAGAGAGGGCCTGTAGGTGGACCTCCGGAAAAATTGTTTGGAGAGAGGGCCTGTAGGTGGACCTCTGGAAAAATTGTTTGGAGAGAGGGTCTGTGGGTGGACCTCCGGAAATATTGTTTGGAGAGAGGGCCTGTAGGTGGACCTCCGGAAAAATTGTTTGGAGAGAGGGCCTGTAGGTGGACCTCCGAAAAAATTGTTTGGAGAGAGGGCCTGTAGGTGGACCTCCGGAAAAATTTTTGAAGAGAGGGCCTGTAGGTGGACCTCCGGAAAAATTTTTGAAGAGAGGGCCTGTAGGGGGCCCTCCTGAAAAATTGTGGTAAAAGAGTGCCAGTTGGACCTCTAAAAAATGGCGTTTTTTTAGTCAGCGTTAGGCAAAGACGACATGGAGGAGGAGGAGTAGGAGGAGTAGAGAAGAGGAATCGGATACATAAGTAATGTTAACCTTTGGCTGCTTTCCACCGGAGGAGATTTGAATTCCGGTGAAATCCAGGCTTTGTTCATTTTAATAAGCGTCAGCCTGTCAGCGCTGTCAGTTGACAGGCGTGTATGCTTATCGGTGATGAGCTAGCTGCACCAGCTGCACTAAATACCCCCTCTGACAGCACGCTAGCGGCAGGGCAGGCCAGCACCTCCAAGGCGTACAGCGCCAGTTCAGGCCACGTGTCCAGCTTTGAAACCCAGTAGTTGTATGGAACAGAGTGATCGCTACGGACGTTGGTATGGTCAGCTAGGTACTCCCTCACCATCTTTCTGTACAGCTCCCCCCTACTCTGCCTAGACTGGGGACAGGTGACAGTGTCTTGCTGGGGTGAAATAAAACTGGCAAAGGCCTTGGAGAGCGTTCCCCTGACAGTGCTGGAAAAGCTGCCTGCTCGCCTCCTCTCCCCCGCTACTTGGCCCACAGAACCATGCCCTCTGCCGCTAGCGTCGTCAGATGGGAAGAATTGTTTCAGCTTGTGCACCAGGGCCTGTTGATATCTATTCACTCTCATACTCCTTTCCTCTGCAGGGATGAGAGTGGAAAGGTTCTGCTTTTAACGTGGGTCCAGGCCTAACATGAAGTCTGCCATGTGCGCCAGAGTCCCAACACGCAAGAATTCCCTCTCCTCACTGGCCTGACTCTCCATTTCCTCCTCCTCCTCCTCCTCTTCAGCCCATACACGCTTAAGAGTTAAGGACTGAGCACTGGTACCCTCTACTGTCTCGCCGACATTCTCCGCCTCTTCCTCCTCATCCTCATCCCCCTCCTCTGATACGCGCTGAGAAACAGACCGGAGGGTGCTCTGGCTATCAAGCAACGTATCTTCCTCCACCGTCTCTTGTGAAAAGCGCAAAGCATCCGACTTGATGTTGAGCAGTGAGTTTTTCAACAGGCAAAGCAGCGGGATGGTGAGGCTGATAATGGCGGCATCGCCGCTGACCATCTGTGTTGACTCCTCAAAGTTGCTCAACACCTGGCAGATATCAGACATCCACGTCCACTCCTCATTGTAGACTTGAGGAATCTGACTGACCTGACTACCAGTTCTGGTGGAAGTTGACATCTGGCAGTCTACAATCGCTCTGCGCTGCTGGTAAACTCTGGATAACATGTTTAATGTGGAATTCCATCTCGTGGGCACGTCGCACAACAGTCGGTGAGCGGGCAGTTGTAGGCGGTGCTGCGCTGCCCTGAGAGTGGCAGCATCTGTGGTCGACTTGCGGAAATGCGCACAGATGCGGCAAACCTTGGTGAGCAAATCAGACAGATTGGGGTATTTCTTGAGGAACCGCTGAACTATTAGATTGAATACGTGGGCCAGGCATGGCACATGTGTCAGTCTGCCGAGTTGCAGAGCCGCCACCAGGTTACGCCCGTTGTCACACACAACCATGCCTGGCTTGAGGTTCAGCGGTGCCAGCCACACATCGGTCTGCGCCATGATGCCCTGTAACAGCTCTTGGGCGGTGTGCCTTTTGTCACCTAAGCTCAGCAGTTTGAGCACCTCCTGCTAGCGCTTACCCACGGCACTGCTGCTGCGCCTAGAGCTACCGACTTAAGGCGCCGTGCCCACGGATGGTAATTCGGTGGAGGAGGGGTCGGAGGAGGCGGAGGCATAGTACGTCTGAGAGACCGTGACTGAGGTAGTCCCCGCAATCCTCGGTGTGGGCAGTACATGAGCGGCCCTAGGGTCATTCTCGGTCCCAGCCTCCACCAAGTTAACCCAATGTGCCATCAGTGAGATATAGTGTCCCTGTGGCACATCGGGAAAAATAGTGGCGGCTGGGGACCGAATACCGAGGGGCAGCCACCGCCATGAGATTGCGAAAGGCCTCGGTCTCTACCAGCCTATAGGGCAGCATATCCAGGCTAAGCAATTTGGAGATGTGGACGTTGAGGGCTTGGGCATGTGGGTGGGTGGAACTGTATTTCCTCTTGCGCTCCAGCGTCTGCTTTAAAGACAGCTGAACGCTGCGCTGGGACACGTTGGTGGACACTGTGGAGGATCGTGGAGGCGAAGGTGTGGTTTTCCGGCGGGAGGCGCTCATGCCGGGGTCCTGGGCAGGTGGTTGACTAGCAGAGGCAGCGAGTGACGCAGGGGGTTGACTAGCAGAGGCAGCGAGTGACACAAGGGAAGGAGCAGTGGTGTGACCCACAGGAGGTGGTGAACGGCCTTGGTTCCATTGAGTGGGGTGTTTAGCACTCATATGCCTGCACATGCTGGTGGTGGTTAGGCTAGTAGTGGTGGCACCCCTGCTGATCCTGGTGTGGCACAGGTTGCACACCACAGTCCGTTGGTCATCTTCACTTTCTTTAAAGAACCTCCAGACTTGCGAACATCTAGGCCTCGCCACGGGAGCTTCACTACGTGAAACAGTTGCTGCTGATGCACCAGCTCTGGTCCTGCTTCTCTCTCTGGCCACACCACTGCCTCTTACAACCTGTTCTGGTGCAGCACTCGCCTCCGCCTCAGAAGCACTGTCTTCACTCGGCATATCAACCCAGCTTGGGTCAGTCACCTCGTCATCCTCCGATTCCTCAGTCTGCTCCCCCCTCGAACTTCCTGCCCTGACAACAACTTCACCACTGTCTGATAACCGTGTCTCCTCATCGTCCGACACCTCTTTACAAACTTCTTCCACTAACTCAACATTGTCATCATCATCATCACCCACAGACTGCGACAGTTGGAAAACTTGGGCATCGGGAACGAGGTCAGCAGCAACCTGAGAAGTGGTTTGTGACTCTGGGAAGGGTCCAGAAAACAGTTCCTGAGAGTATGCCGGATCGCATTCCAAATTTTCCTGGGAGGGGGCAGACTGGGGGGAAGGAGGTTGAGGTGGAGGATCCAGAGGAGTGCTCCCTTGGGTAATGTGGGTGGACTGCGTGGAAGACTGACTGGTGGACAAATTACTTGAAGCATTGTCCGCAATCCACGACATCAGCTGTTCGCACTGTTGTGGTTTCAACAGTCCTCTACCACGTGTCCCTGTAAGTTGAGACATGAAGCTAGGGAGTGTAGCTCTGCGGCGTTCCCCTGCTCCCTCATCAGCAGGTACTGTCTCACCCTGCCCAGGACCACGGCCTCTGCCCCCTGCAGTAATTGAATGCCCATGCCCACGCCCTCGTCCTCGACCCTCAGCCCTGGGGTTCAACATTTTCTGTATATAAGTGTATTATATAAAAAATAAAAAATAAATGGGCCTGGTGTATATTCCAGGGTCATCTGATCAGGTCAGCCAACCCCTGCTATCGACATGTAAGGGCCCCACGTGATGCTGGGTGTACCGTAGAGTCTCCTGGCTTGTGATTGGCTGAGTTTATAGGCGCCAAAAAAGCACAACGCGGAAGTTGCCATTTCCTCGAGCATGGCGAGATACTCGTCCGAGCAGCGAGCACTTACGAGTACCCTAATACTCGAACGAGCACCAAGCTCGGACGAGTATGCTCGCTCATCTCTAATGGAATTCTAATTTATTGAGACACACCTGTATTGCTGCAGAAGGGGTTCACATCAGATGCAGAATATCAAAGTTCAGATAGTTAAATCAAGTCTAGTATTTCTGACTCATTTGTTGGATTTGGTTACTTTTATCTAGTTTTAGAACTTGCAAGAAAAGGTGATGCATTTTTAGGTCAAATGTATGCAGAAATATAGAAAATTCTAAAGGGTTCAAAAACTTACAATCACCACAGTGTATGTGCAATCTAAACTTTCATTTTATTCAGTTCCTGGTGTAAATTGTTGGTCTTGTTAATCCTATATACTGCAATATTCTCCGGAGCCCAGGGTTTCAGCTAATGTATGTATAAATTGTCTTACACTGTGTTCCACAGCAGGAAACCCTGTATCACAATTTAAAATGCAGCAAGTAGTATATGAAAGACTTGCCTAGCAACAGCTGGTTCTTACAGTCAGCGCTACAGATGATCAGAGCCGATATGTGGGTGCCACCATTCATTAGACAATATTATTATTTATATATGATGAACCAGAAATAAGCATTTTGGTTTTTACTATTGGTCTTCTTTTTTGTAAAAGAACAAATAACCAGAATTCATTTATTTTCCATGGCGGTAGCAAACTTCCTCTCACACATTGGTTTTATTTTCTCATTGTATTTGCATATATTACATTTAACCCCTTAAAGGGATTGTGCCATCTCAAGCATTAGTGGCATATCGTTAGTATATGTCACCAATGTCTGAAAGTTGTGGAACCCGCACCTATCTGTAGAGCGGAGCCCGCAAAGTGAAGAAGAGTAGAACGCTTATGCACGGCTGTTCTCAGTTCATTTCTATGGGAGTGCCGAAAATAATGTAGCTGAGCACTGGCTCAGCTATTTCCGTCAGCCCAGTAGAAGTGAATGCAGAGGTGGCCACGCTTGTGCAGTACACTTCCCATTTGTTTGTATAGAACTTCTGAAAATAGCTGAGTCCGTGGCTCAGCTATTTCGGCATTCCAATAGAAATTAATGGAGGGTGACTGAACGTGCGAGGCCTTTCAATTCACTTCACTTTGTGTGCTCCATTTTAGAGATAGCTGTGAGTCCCAGAAGTGGGACTTTAGTGATATATCCTGGCGAAATTCCACAAATGCCTGAAATGACACAACATCTTTAAGAACACATCAAGTTTTTACCTTAACAAGGTTGTATCACTTCAGCAGATGAAATGAATACAAGGCACTTACTAATGTATTATACTAAGGAGAAAGCACGTGCCTCTCTGGTAGCCGGGAGTGTGGGAGCACACATAGGCCTGCACTTTTTTCCTATAGTGAACAAGCACTAACATTTTGACCCCACGGGTGTTTTGGAAGAATTAATGCACATCAAAGTGAAGTGAAGATTGCAATTTTCCCAGAGATAAGCCATTTTATTGCCCAATATTTTGTGTCCAACAGCTGCCAGTGTAAAAAGTCAGCCCTCTTATTATTATGTTGTACTTCCTTGTACAGATGAACGAACTAGAGAAGATTTGTTTCTTGTCGACAAATTTTTTTAAAAATTTGGTTTGGGCACAAATACAGTGCCTTGCAAAAGTTTTCGGCCCCCTGGAACTTTTCAACCTTTTGCCAAATTTTAGGCTTCAAACAAAAAGATATAACATTTTAAATTTTTGGTGAAGAATCAACAACAAGTGGGTTACAATTGTGAAGTGGAACAAAATTTATTGGATCATTTAAACTTTTTTGTAATAATAAAACTGAAAAGTTGGGCGTGCAAAATTATTCGGCCCATTTACTTTCAGTTCAGAAAACTCACTCCAGAAGTTCATTGAGGATCTCTGAATGATCCAATGTTGTCCTAAATGACTGATGAAGATAAATAGAATCCACCTGTGTGTAATCAAGTCTCCGTATAAATGCACCTGCTCTGTGATAGTCTCAGGGTTCTGCATCATGAAGACCAAGGAACACACCAGGCAGGTCCGTGATACTGTTGTAGAGTTTAAAGCCGGATTTGGATACCAAAAGATTTCCCAAGCTTTAAACATCCCAAGGAGCACTGTGCAAGCGATCATATTGAAATGGAAGGAGTTTCAGACCACTGCAAATCTACCAAGACCCAGCCGTCCCTCTAAACTTTCATCTCAAACAAGGAGAAGACTGATCAGAGATGCAGCCAAGAGGCCCATGATCACTCTGGATGAACTGCAGAGATCTACAGCTGAGGTGGAAGAGTCTGTCCATAGGACAACAATCAGTGCCACAAGCCACCTGGGAGACACACTAAACATGTGGAAGAAGGTGCTCTGGTCAGATGAAACCAAAATCCAACTTTTTGAAAACAATGCAAAATGATATGTTTGGCGTAAAAGCAACACAGCTCATCACCCTGAACACACCATCCCCACTGTCAAACATGGTGGAGGCAGCATCATGGTTTGGGCCTGCTTTTCATCAGCAGGGACAGGGAAGATGGTTAAAATTGATGGGAAGATGGATGGAGCCAAATACAGGACCATTCTGAATGAAAACCTGTTGGAGTCTGCAAAAGACCTGAGACTAGGAAAGAGATTTATCTTCCAACAAGACAATGATCCCAAACATAAAGCAAAATCTACAATGGAATGGTTCAAAAATAAACGTATCCAGGTCTTAGAATGGCCAAGTCAAAGTCCAGACCTGAATCCAATTGAGAATATGTGGAAAGAGCTGAATACTGCTGTTCACAAACGCTCTCCATCCAACCTCAAAGAGCTCAAGCTGTTTTGTAAGGAAGAATGGGCAAGAATTTCAGTCTCTAGATGTGCAAAACTGATAGAGACATACCCCAAGCGATTTGCAGCTGAAATCACGGCAAAAGGTGGCGCAACAAAGTATTAATGCAAGGGGGCCGAATAATTTTGCACGCCCCACTTTTCAGTTTTATTATTACATAAAAAGTTTAAATGATCCAATAAATTTCGTTCCACTTCACAATTGTGACCCACTTGTTGTTGATTCTTCACCAAAAATTTAAAATGTTATATATTTTTGTATGAAGCCTGAAATGTGGCAAAAGGTTGAAAAGGTCCAGGGGGCTGAATACTTTCGCAAGGCACTGTAGATTCTTCCCAAACCAGAGAGACTGAGCGCAAGAACCTAGTATACAAATGTGTGTTTCTCAAAAATATATACGTGTTGTCTAAGGCCCCATTCACACGACCGTATGAATGGGGCTGCTTCTATTCCGCAATATTGCAGAATAGATGCGGCCCCATTCACCTGTATGGGAGCGGGCAGCCGCGGCACGGAGCCAGCTCCGTGCAGCGGCTCTGCATAAAAAGATAAAGCATGTCCTATACTTGTCCGCAACAGCGGAAAAGTATAGGCATTTTGAATGGGGCGCCCGGCCGCGTGTTCTGCAGCGTTGCAGAACACACGCTGGGCGGCAGCCGTATTATTGCGGGTCCGCATTATTGCAGACCCGCAATAATACGGCCGTCTGAATAGGCCCTAAGGGGTACTTTTTTATTATGGAGAGTTCATGGTACCACATGCAAGTACATGTATTGTAGACCAGGCAATGCCCCTAATATAGCAGTAGCCTAGTAGGTGTGCACAGTATTGTAGTCCAGGTGATGCGTCTGGTATGCCATGTATATGTGTACAATATTGTAAAAGAGCTTATGCCCCTCTGAGTTGCTGGGAAATATATTCAAATTAGCTTTCCTAAATCTGATGCCGGGAGATGTTAGACATGATAATTTGCATATATTTTACCCAGAAATACGTTGTTTAGCCTTTAATAGTTGTCACGTGTATTAACTGGTCTCCATAATAGAAATAGTACCCACCCAGAGGTTCCTCCTAAGGCCTTGCAACTAGAAATGTTGTTCACTTCTTTTTTTCTGATTGATGGCTTTTGATTTGAGAGAAATACTTGTAGATGTGAGGATGACTTAGCAATTTATTTTGCTTTGATACTTAAGCCTGTTTCAAAGGCAGGAACAAATCTCTGCCAACTTGCTGTGTGAAAATAATGCAGCGCTCATATTGTAATGTGTTCTAATTACTATTTACCTACTGCTGTGCATCAGCAAGTAAATATAATTATAGCTCTCTACTGTTCACCTGAGTATACATCACCTGTATAGAAAAAACAGGCACCTTTAACAAGTTTATTTTCACCATTTTGATTCAACATCATATGAACCAGAGAGACCTCCAAAGTAACATTCAACTGAAAGTGAGACAAGAGAATTAGAACATCCCACCAAACTTATGGATCTCTCAAAAAAACATGTAAGCCAGTACTCTTTCTAGAAGAAAAAGACAACCAGAACACTTTAAGAAAAACTTGGCTTACTTGGTTGACTTGCCTTGTGGGGTTCTTTTTGGAGTGCTCTTTATCACTAGGGAGACCAAAACATATGCACAAGTATTGTATCCCTGACAACACTACTTTTTGGTTTCTAGGAAGAATATATTGAAATATTTGTATATTTACAAATCCTTACTTCCTAGTTTTATAGTTTTATAAACACCCTATAGGTGGCCCTAACCTTTTGCCTGGTCATACAAAAGGGTTCAGGAGTAAAAGATCTGACACCCAATGCGGTGATTTACTTGTGTTAACAACTGTAGCAGCTCTAGGGCATTGTTATGGCATTCACCTGACGGAGTAGATCAGGGTATATTTTTATAGAGCAGATTATTTTGAATTCAGTGATACCAAATATGTATTTTATTCAGTTTTACACAATAAATGCATTTTTGGGAAAAAAAGTGATGTTTTTGCGTAATTATTTTCTAAAAGACATAAGAGGTCATTTTTTTAGACTGGCGTTTTCAATGCCGATCTTAATCCCCCTGTGCTGGCGATTGATGTGCCTAAGTTATGTAGTGGCGCAGCCCCTGCCAGGGTCCAACAGCTATAAATCTATGCCAGCTCCCTTGCTGATGTAGAGTTAGATCACTGTCTACACCAAAAACTGACATAGAAAATTATAAGACAGGCCTGCCTTTCCCGCCCACGCCACGCCCCCTTTTTTAGAACTGGCGTACGTTGTGTGGAAGGTGAAGAAGTCACAGATTTTGCTGCATCATTCATTCATTCAAATCACCTTTGCGTCAAAATTTGCACCAAATATATGCCAAGAAGTGGCATATATTTGGTCGTAAATGACCCCCATGTTTTTTATTTTTCTGGTGATGATTTTGTTTCAGGACTCATTATTCACAGGACAAGGTAACATTTTCATTGGTACTATTTTAAGGTACATACAACTTTTTGTTCTCTTAATATTATAATTTTTGGGGTGATGAAGTGACCAAAAATGGATGTTATAGCAATTACTTATGGTATTTACTTTACAGGGTAGCTCATGTGATACTTTTATAATGTGTCTATTTTTTTATATTTTTCTAAAGAGTCACATTTTTCCATTTGAAACTTATTTTTTAATTTTTATAAACCACTTAATTTTTTTACCTTTTCTTTTTTGTCTCAGTATGGGAGTTTTGAGCGTCTGATCGCAGTTTCAATGTGGTACACAACATGCTGTATTGTAATGTATTGGCAACTGTCGGTTTCACACTGACAGTTGCCTATGAGATCCAGCCTGGGCCTCATAAGCTTCCGTACATGGCAGGATCGGAGGCCTTTGTAAGGCTTCCGATTTTCAGGGCAATCATGGCGATCGTGGGGTGCCAATGAGTTGAGAGAGGAAGACCTCTCTCTCTGTAAACCTCTTAGATGCCATGATCAACATTGACTGCGGCATCTAAGGAGATAATCTACCAGTATCTGTATTTCATTGCTTCTGGCGGATACAACGGTAGCCTGGCTGTTAGTTGTCAGCTAGGCCCCTGCCTTGATCAAGCAAGCACAGCTTCTGTGCCTGTTCAATGAGAACACTGTACATGTACGGGGGAATGCACAAACGCTTTGTTGCACCGTACACATACGGCACTCATTGTCAAGGGGCTATTTTGGTTTTTAGCAACATTTGGGAAGTTTTGTCAGTTCTTTGTAGCATTTGCTATTATCTCTTAAATTTAGTTAGAATTAGTATAAAAATTTAGAACAAAATTACATTTCAGGACCATGGACAAGTTCCACTAGGAATAAGCATCTTTCCTACTATAGATTTTACCCATTGATTTACTGTGAGTTTTATTTTACTAATGAAAACCAGGTACTGATACAGAATTTTTTTTCTAATCAAGTTTTATTTTCTAATTGTAGTTTATTATTCTTATATTATTCTATACATAATGATGAGGTGCCATCTTGCATCTTCCGCTGTTTACAACATATGGTGATTTGCTTTCTAGTAGCCTCATGTACAATATGAATATTGTATAGGAGAATAGTGTGTGCATATTCTTTGACCTGTGTTGAGGTCATTGTAAAGGCAAGGCAGTTTTGCTTTTCTTTTTTCTGCGCTGGTGCAATCAATTTTGATGCGTTTTTTCATGCGCATGAAAAAAAAAAATGGAAGACTTACAAACAACATTTCCCAGCAAGCATCAGTGAAAAATGCATTGCATCTGGATGCAATGTGTTTTTCACTGAAGCCCCATTCACTTCTATGGAGCCAGGGCTGCGTGAAAAACATACAATATAGAACATGCTGTGATTCTCACTCAAAGAAGAAATAATGAAAAAAAAAAGGTTGAAAACACGTGAAAAAAATGCTCATGTGCACAGACACATTGAAATAAATGGGCCAGGATTCAGTGCTGGTCATATGCATTCACTTCACGCATCGCACCTGTGCGGAAAACCCGCTTGAAATAAATCTAGCAGAACAATTGGACCAGATCTTGGGATCCACGTAGGTACAGGGCTAGGTCTAAGGGTCCATTCACACATCCGCATGAATGGGTCCGCATTTGTTCTGCAATTTTGCGGAACAGATGCGACCCATTCATTTCAATGGGGCCTCAAAAGATGCCGAAAGCACACCGTGTACTGTCTGCATCCACACTTCCATTCGGCAGCCCCTCAAAAATACAAAAATAGATAGAGCATGTCCTATTCTCGTCCGCAGCCACGGACAAGAATAGGCATTTCTATCACAGTGCCGGTGTCCGTGTTTTGCTGATCCGGAATTTGCGGACCGCAAAACACTTACGGACATATGAATAGACCCTAAGTTTGTTAGAAAGTGGTTGTTATTGAATAACCCCTTTAATAAGTGACCACCAATGGGTATATGAGTTTCTTATATGAGTCTTGACCAATATATCTCTGAAATTCATGTGAAATGTGAACGTGTCTACAGGATTAAACAAACCTCATCCACGCGCTAAATAAAAAATCAAATTTGCTTGGAAAATGACCCGTGGAGAATATTTCAATAGACATCAATTTATATGGCAAATTATGTCCCATGATGACAGTGCAATTGAATAAGGAACTGCAATTCTGGACACAATCTAAAGACAAGAGGGGCGCTGTTTCTCAAGGCAAGACCCTTCTTTTATCTTACCTTGTATAACCTCTGCAATTTCTGATGAAAGAAGATGATATTCTTTTATTGTACTAACATCTATGTACGGTACATATGAAGCAAACAGGAACAACATCTAACTGCAACAATATTTGATTCCCCACAGAGGAGAGATAACACCTAAAACTAGCTGCTAACTGTTCTGAACAAACAACTCTCTCGGCAGGACAGGGAAAAAAACAGCAAAAAGACAAAGCACATTTATAGTAAAAAATAAAATAAATAAATCGAAGGCAAATAAAAGCAAGGAATGACTTCTCAAGTTGTTCTCCCAAGTTTCTATGTGCTAGTAAAATCCCCCAATTGTCTCATAGACAGGCAGATGGATCTTACCTATCTATATTATAATGTCTGTCCTTCTGTCCTGGAAGACAGATGGACACCAAATTTGGCACATAGGTACATCTGATGTCTGGGAAGGTTTTCGTTAAAGTCTCAGCTCCCTAGGGCATACCGTTCTTGAGATATTCCCAAAAAAATGCAAATATGGCAAAATTACATGACCTGTATTACATAGTAACATAGTAACATAGTTTATAAGGCAGAAAAAAGACATCTGTCCATCCAGTTCGGCCTGTTTTCCCACAAGTTGATCCAGAGGAAGGCAAAAAACCCCTGTGAGGTAGAAGCAAATTTTCCCCACTTTAGGGAAAAAAATTCCTTCCCGACTCCAATCAGGCAATCAGAATTACTCCCTGGATCAACGACCCCTCTCTAGTAACTATAACCTGTAATATTATTACCCTCCAAAAATACATCCAGGCCTCTCTTGAACTCTTTTAGTGAACTTACCATCACCACTTCCTCTGGCAGAGAGTTCCATAGTCTCACTGCTCTTACCGTAAAGAATCCTCTTCTATGTTTGTGTACAAACCTTCTTTCCTCCAGACGCAGAGGATGTCCCCTCGTCACAGTCACAGTCCTGGGGATAAATAGATCATGGGTAGAGATGAGCGAATCATTGAAAAAATTATTCGCCGAACATTCGCCGAACTTTTCCTAAAATTCATGTATTCGACGAATAGATTTGTTGTATTTGCGTACAAAATATACGTTATTATGTGCTATTAGCGAACATTCGCTCACTAATAACGATCGTTCATTTACAAAATGTACGCAACTTCATAGAAGACGCACTCATGAGCGTACAAATAGCTTACGAATCTCAGCGTACTATTGTCTAAGCGATTACGTAATACGCAGGCACGTATGAGGAGAGGCCGCGGCGTGCACTCCTCAGAGGCAGAGCGAATATTCGAGACACATATATGGCAAATAGTGCAAATACATTATTATAAGTATAATATAAACATTTTAAATATCACATACCTAGTATGCTCACGGACATGTTTAAGTCTCTTTTCTTCTGACGCTTGTCATAGAACTGGAGCAGAGTCCCAAACTCAGTCGCAATTTGTAATCCACATAGGCAAAATTGTAGTCCAAATGGGTAAAAAAATAGCAGCAAAGGTTCCCTTTAAAAATCCCTCTTTAGAGGGGCTCCCCAAATAACCTGAAAAGGGGGAAAAAAGGGATGAGGCGCACCTATGCGCAACTTGGATAAAAAAAAACTTTTTTTGATGGGGGGAGTCCTAACAATCCATGGCCATCTGGGTGAGGACAAACGCGGGGCAACAAAACTAAAAACAAGGGCCAACTAGTGCCCACCCTTCAGTCCATGTTGTGGCTCCCATAAAAACTGCTGGAATTACTTAAACGCCAGCAGGTCCTCCTCACTGCTGCTGGAGCTAAAGGACATGAGAGGGCGCTCCTGCCTCATCACGAAAGCGGCCCTGGCTGCGGCAGCAGACCCCCGCCGACCTCTCAAGGATGGTCTTCTTGGTGACTGGGCTGTCACACTGGCAAAGGCAGTGGTAACTTTGGCCCTGCCCATCACTCTGTAGTGGCCAGATCCTCCTGCCGGCATACCAGGTGACAGAATCTCCGGCTGTAATGGTAATGGTAACGGTCTTCCATGAGCGGCGGACTGTGCGGCCTGCAACTGCCATGCGCATGGCAGTTGGTAGTGGTACTGTACCACAGTTGGATGATACACAAAAGTGTTCGTGGTCATCTGTCCCACATGAAGGATCAGTGGTATCGGTGGCGGTGGCAGCAAATCAGGAATCAGGGGTTCCGGCTGATCCTGACCTTGGGATTTCTCTTCAAATCTCAAGGTCTCAAGGTCACAAGCCTCTTCTGCGGCCTGGGCCTCCTCACTCCAGTCTTCCGGGGGCACTGCAGGAGTAGGTGGTCGCTTTAAGATTTTCACCCCAGTAGCAAAGGGGCCTTGGAGGCTCTTCATGAGTTGTGAGAGATAGATCTCCGGTTCCTTCTCCTCATAGTGGTCGTCTGCCCACAACATGCTTACCCAGTCAGGACCTCGCTGTCTCGCCGCCATCTTACTCTGCTGACTTGCCACGTCTTCCTCGCACGCAGGAGAAGTGGGCGGAACTACCAGGGAGGAGTCTGCATCGCTGAATAGAATTCGTACGCAACAGCGTGTAGAGTAACTACCAGGGAGGAGTCTACGCAACAGCGTATAGAGTAACTAAATTATACATAGAATAGCGTATAATTTAGCGGACAAACTACGTAGTGATGCGTACAAAAGCGAAGCGAATCACCTAATATTCGGATTCGCTTCGCAGCTGAAAAATCCCAAGATTCGATACGAATCAACGAATTGACGAATCGCTTCGCTCATCTCTAATCATGGGAGAGATCTCTGTACTGACCTCTGATATATTTATACATAGTTATTAGATCTCCCCTCAGTCGTCTTTTTTCTAAAGTGAATAACCCTAATTTTGATAATCTTTCTGGGTACTGTAGTCCACCCATTCCAGTTATTACTTTAGTTGCCCTCCTCTGAACCCTCTCCAGCTCTGCTATGTCTGCCTTGTTCACAGGAGCCCAGAACTGTACACAGTACTCCATGTGTGGTCTGACTAGTGATTTGTAAAGTGGCAGGACTATGTTCTCATCACGGGCATCTATGCCTCTTTTGATGCAACCCATTATCTTATTGGCCTTGGCAGCAGCTGTCTGACACTGGTTTCTACAGCTTAGTTTGCTGTTCACTAAAATTCCTAGGTCCTTTTCCATGTCAGAGTTACCCAACGTTTTACCATTTAGTATGTACTGGTGACTTGCATTATTCCTTCCCATATGCATAACCTTACATTTGTCAGTGTTAAACCTCATCTGCCACTTCTCTGCCCAAGCCTCCAGTCTATCCAGATCTATCTGTAGCAGTGTAGTGTCCTCTTCTGTGTTAATTACCTTACACAATTTAGTGTCATCTGCAAAAATTGATATTTTACTGTGCAAGCCTTCTACAAGATCATTAATAAATATATTGAAGAGAATAGGGCCCAATACTGACCCCTGTGGTACCCCCCTAGTTACAGTGACCCAATCTGAGTATGTACCATTAATAACCACCCTCTGTTTTCTATCACTGAGCCAGTTACTTACCCACATACAGACATTTTCTCCCAGGCCAAGCATTCTCATTTTATATACCAATAGAATCTTGCAGCTCCTTCACTGATATCCTAACTGACATGCACATGCTCACAATACCCTAATTAGGCTGAGTTCACATCACCGTTTAGATTTTCGTTCTTCAGATCCGTCAGAAGAAGAGAGAAAAAAAAAAAAGAATCCTGTAAAAAAAACGGATCAGTATAGGATTGCATTGGATCCGTTTTTACAGAATCCAGTGAAAAAAATAATCCTGTTGAATCAGTTGTCATCCATTTGAGCCATTTTCTTCTGAGATCCGTTTTTTTAGAAGAAAACAAAAGTACTGCATGCAGACGGAAATGGCTCAAATGGACGACAACTGATGCAACAGGATCCTTTTTTACAATATCCTGTTTTCTATTCTCTCACTCTTCGGCCCTGTTCAGAAGGCTGTATTTTTGCGGGTCCGCATTACTGTGGACCCACAAAAATACGGGGGCTGTCCGGCGTGTGTTCCGCAGCGCTTGGAACACACGACGAGCGGCCCCATTGAAAATGCCAATACTTGTCCGTGCGGAACACAAACAGCCGGTATCCATGTTTTGTGGATCTGCAATCTTCAGAGAGTGGCCATATTGATAATAGGTTAGCATTTATAAAATCAACTCTGAGAATTCCCATATTTTCTGATTTCCAAACAACTCACCTATCAGTGGTGCTCAGACCGCTGCAGTTTGCTAAATAGTGCCCCCATAAATAATATGGGGGCATTATGGGAGGCATAATAAATACTGGGGGCACTACAGGGTGTATTATAAGTACCAGGGGCATTACAGGAGGGGATTAAAAACACTGGGGGCACAACAGGGGGCCTTATTAATACTGGGTAACTATTGGGGCACTACAGGGAAGCTTTATAAATACTGGGGGCACAAGGGACAGTAAAATGATGGGGCACTACAGGGGGCATTATAAATACTGGGGGCACTACAAGTGACAGTAAAAATATTGAGGGCGCTATAGGTGGCATTTTAAATACTGCTGGCACCACAAACAGTAGCAGATTATAATAGGGACGTTTGGGAGTGGAAGCCATGGACCCGACATCTCTTTGGGGCTCAATGGCGCCCCAAAAACCAACATCCCCTGAGCACTACACCTTACCACTATTGCAGGCCCTCTATCAGCTGCAGACAGTCCCCACCTCTTCCCTCTTGCTGCGATTCTGCATCCTAGTTGGAATAGGAAAAGGTCAGAGGGGCAGCGAGGAAAGAAGGAGGAGGTGGCACCAGACTGCAGGTAACAGCTGCTACATTATATATACCCAGAGATGTTCCCTGCAGTCCTGTGTTATCTGTGGTGTTACATAGGAATGCAAGTAAAACTACCACATGATCTGTACCTGAAGAGTTATTGCTGTGTTATCTGAGGCATTACATAGGACTGCAGGGAACATCTACTACTGTGTGTTTTCTTTGTATGTGTCAAGGGATGTGCACAACTTTTCAATGCTCCTTAGAATCTGCCTAAGTGACAATATATAGGGGACAAGTATATGAGGACCCCACCAACCATGCACTTACTAACAGTGATGGGGAGTGCAGCCCTCACTCTCATTCTAGCCCTGGGCACAGCATGCTTTTAGTGTGTTTCCTGTAGCACTTCCTTAAAGGCCAGAGCGTCACTTCCTGTGATTTATGGGTTAGCTCATGTGACAATGCTGACCAATCCTAGCCCTCCTGCACCTATATAAGTGGCTCAGCTCCCTTCCCAGGTGCCTGAGCATCAAGGTCCTTGTGTCCTGCAAAAGCTGCTGTTATACCTGCTTGTGTGGAAATGTAGTTTTATGAATCTGGCCAGAAGTGAACATGTAATAGTCTATTTTTACTTAAGACAAAATCTAGCCCATGGTACAGCCAGTAGCAGCAAATCCAAAGTGCAGTTTCTGACAGGAGGTATGGTGGCAGGTTAGATGACTGTATCTTGGCACTTATGGGCATGTGTTCACTGTAAGGTTCAGACTTAAGCTTTATGTGGCCTAGTAGTGGTATAGGTGATGGGTGTCTGAGCCAGAGTCCCTCACTTTGCAGCAGTGTCTGTAAAGCAGTATTTTGCTGATCAATCTGTTGTCTTTTCTCTCATGTACTTTCTTGAAGCAGAATTTTGTTGGTCGCTCTGGAGAATTCTATTCTGTTCCTAGGAGCAACCCACTCCTATCAAGAGGGTGGTTAGCTGTGTTTCTGCCAACCTTTTGCCATCCACTCTGAGCAGGAGCTCTAGCGTGTGCTTCCTCTCCCTACTCTAGCTAAACATCAATTCCCCTCCGGGCACGGAAGCAGGACAAGCCCAATCCTATCAAGAGGGTAGTTAGCCCTGTTCCTGCTAACTTTTGCCATACACTCCTCTCCTGCTAAAATATACAACCAAAACATGAACAACTATAGATACCCCTAGGTCTGGGGTAATGCATGTATTCATAATACAACTTTACCTGTAGTCTCTCTCTCTTTCTCTCTCTCTCTCTCTCTCTCTCTCTATATATATATATATATATATATATATATGAAACACACCTTCTCATTCAAAGAGTTTTCTGTATTTTCATGACTATGAAAATTGTAGATTCACACTGAAGGCATCAAAACTATGAATTAACACATGTGGAATTATATACTTAACAAAAAAGTGTGAAACAACTGAAAATATGTCTTATATTCTAGGTTCTTCAAAGTAGCCACCTTTTGCTTTGATTACTGCTTTGCACACTCTTGGCATTCTCTTGATGAGCTTCAAGAGGTAGTCACCTGAAATGGTTTTCACTTCACCATTGTGCCCTGTCAGGTTTAATAAGTGGGATTTCTTGCCTTATAAATGGGGTTGGGACCATGAGTTGTGTTGGGCAGAAGTCAGCTTGATATACACAGCTGATAGTCCTACTGAATAGACTGTTAGAATTTGTATTATAGCAAGAAAAAAGCAGCTAAGTAAAGAAAAACGAGTGGCCATCATTACTTTAAGAAATGAAGGTCAGTCAGTCTAAAAAATTGGGAAAACTTTGAAAGTGTCCCCAAGTGCAGTCGCAAAAACCATCAAGTGCTACAAAGAAACTGGCTCACATGAGGACCGCCCCAGGAAAGGAAGACCAAGAGTCACCTCTGCTGCGGAGGATAAGTTCATCCGAGTCACCAGCCTCAGAAATCACAGGTTAACAGCAGCTCCAAAGACCAGGTCAATGCCACGCAGAGTTCTAGCAGCAGACACATCTCTACAACAACTGTTAAGAGGAGACTGTGTGCAGCAGGCCATAATGGTAAAATAGCTGCTAGGAAACCACTGCTAAGGACAGGCAACAAGCAGAAGAGACTTGTTTGGGCTAAAGAACACAAGGAATGGACATTAGACCAGTGGAAATCTGTGCTTTGGTCTGATGAGTCCAAATTTGAGATCTTTGGTTCCAACCACCGTGTCTTTCTGCGACGTAAAAAAGGTGAACGGATGGACTCTACATGCCTGGTTCCCACCGTGAAGCATGGAGGAGGAGGTGTGATGGTGTGGGGGTGCTTTGCTGGTGACACTGTTGGGGATTTATTCAAAATTGAAGGCATACTGAACCAGCATGGCTACCACAGCATCTTGCAGCGGCATGCTATTCCATCCGGTTTGCGTTTAGTTGGACCATCATTTATTTATCAACAGGACAATGACCCCAAACACACCTCCAGGCTGTGTAAGGGCTATTTGACCAAGAAGGAGAGTGATGGGGTGCTACGCCAGATGACCTGGCCTCCACAGTCACCAGACCTGAACCCAATCGAGATGGTTTGGGGTGAGCTGGACCGCAGAGTGAAGGCAAAAGGGCCAACAAGTGCTAAGCATCTCTGGGAACTCCTTCAAGACTGTTGGAATACCATTTCAGGTGACTACCTCTTGAAGCTTATCAAGAGAATGCCAAGAGTGTGCAAAGCAGTAATCAAAGCAAAAGGTGGCTACTTTGAAGAACCTAGAATATAAGACATATTTACAGTTGTTTCACACTTTTTTGTTAAGTATATAATTCCACATGTATTAATGCATAGTTTTGATGCCTTCAGTGTGAATCTACAATTTTCATAGTCATGAAAATACAGAAAACTCTTTGAATAAGAAGGTGGGTCCAAACTTTCGGTCTGTACTGTATATATATATAATTTATTTATTTATTTCTGTCCTTATTTTCTTAAACACCTTGTGTTTCTTCTGTTTCTTTTGTGTTTAATTACCGTTAGAGAATTTCTGTTTTTAGCCATCTGTCCTTAATTGTGTGAGAACTTTTCTATCGTATACAGTCAGTGGAATAACCCAGATAAGCAGGCTCACTTCATTAATTCATCCATTTTAAGAGGTGTTTTTTTTTTTTCACAAATAACTCAAGTACTCCATTTACAAATGGTTTCCTTTTCTTTCTTTGGAGCTAATTATATTATAATATTCTTCACAGGAGCACCATCTTTATCCCAAGATCCTAGAAGGGGCCTTTAACCATTTTAGCAATTATTCTGCTGTGATGAAACTCTTTATCGGTGTGAGGACTATTCTGCGCTCATTAAACTGTTTCTGTCGAATCACTGATACTTTTTGTAGATACCCTTTGTTGAGTTTTTTTTTTCACAACATTTTTTTTTCTGCTGACTTGATGGTCTTTCCTGGCTTCTGGGCTCTCTGCCACTTTGTAAACCCCGAGGCATTGATGCGTTCCTGCAGTTACAAGAGACTGCGTACATTCAGCGAGGAAAGGCGCATCATCCGGGACACTGCGGAGAGGGACCCCTGGGGGATTTGTGTTTATATAATTCCATTTTCTGGTCTTAAAGGTCAGTGATGGGGAGAAACATCAGTTCGCATTGAATGAAGGGAACAGAAGTGGAAATAAAGGCAAACGTCCACTAAAATCCTTCGAGTGAAATCATACATTTGCTAACCCTTTCACTGACTAGGCTTTCGAAAATGCATTTATTTTTCACCTATCACTTTTCGGAAGTCTTTCTTAGCTAGTTGAGTCACTGCAGAGCTAGGCTGTTATTGTAGATTGTATATCGTGCAGAAGCACCTAGCATTTACAGTCTGCACTTTGCAAAGAGATGAACACGCAAAATGACTGTGTCGTCCTTCTAGCTAAAGCAAGCTGAACAGATACAGTATTTGTGCTCATAATTTCCTCTCCTGCCTTCTGGAATCTATCGTTCTGCCCTATTTCTCTTAATCCCTTTACTTTCTGAGCAAAAGCTTTAACATCTCTGATTGTTTTATCCTTATTGCTTTTTTATGTCTTTTATTCTCGTCTTATATATGGTCATGTTTTTTTTTTCCATTTCTCCCATCATTGTATTGTTTCTTTTTAGATCAAGTCATTTCAATTGTCATAAAGTAAGTTACTGCTGCAACACTGTAATAACTTCTGTTGTGAATGCCAAAAGCTATTAATCATGTCCTTGGTTTGTCTTCATATGATTTTACAGCTTTTATTTCAGGTGTATTTGCAATTTTGTAGCAGTGTCCAAACGTGCCCTATTGCTCTTAATGTAAAACACAGTAGAAAATAATTACCATATTTTTCGCCCTATAAGACGCACTTAGGTTTTAGAGAACAATGAGAAAAAAATATTTTTTATTAGACCTCAGATCAGACCAACAATCGGACCCTCAATGTTAATCAGATCTCATCTCACAGCCCCAATCATACCCTCAATATTAATAAGACCCTCAATCAGACCTCAGCTCAGACCCCAATGTTAATAAGACTTCAATAAGACATCAGATCAGACCACAATCAGACCTCAGCTCAGACCCCAATGTGAATGACCTCCAATCAGACCTCAGCTCAGACCCCAATGTTAATAAGACTTCAATAAGACATCAGATCAGACCACAATCAGACCTCAGCTCAGACCCCAATGTGAATGACCTCCAATCAGACCTCAGCTCAGACCCCAATATAAATAAGACCTCCCATTCAGACCTCAGAGGAGACCCCCAATATAAATAAGACCTCCCATTCAGACCTCAGAGGAGACCCCCAATATAAATAAGACCTTCCATTCAGACCTCAGAGGAGACCCCCAATATAAATAAGACCTCCCATTCAGACCTCAGAGGAGACCCCCAAACCTCATATCAGACCTCCATATGTACCTCAGATCAGACCCCCATACCTCAGATCAGACCCCTATACCTCATATCAGTCCACATGCCTTAAATCAGCCCCCCATGCTTTAAATTAGCCCCTATACCTCATTTGATCAGCTCCCATGCTTGAGATCACATAAAATAAAAAATCCACTTAGCATATTCTATATTTTTCAAACCAGCACCTGGATCTGAATAATGTAGTATTGGTATACCCCTGAAAGTATAGCCATTTAGTATAGCCATTGAGCTATGTTATAAAATGTATCTGTATAGCTCCAACTATTGTTATATATTCTGTTAGAAGCGTTGGTAGTTACATGGAGAGAGCTGCTGAAAAAAGTGCACAACCCTGAGCAAGATAATCTAGCAGAGCAATTGGAGCATTTAACAGGGAGATCTCTGGATCCATGTGAGGTACAAGGCTGGTTCTAGCTTTGTTAGAAAGAGGTTGCCATGTACTATATGATGTATGGTTTTAATTTTTTACATAAATCATGGCATAGCCCTTTTAAGAATGTATAAAGTTTCCCCTGACATCTGCCATTAGATAGAGTTGGGAAGCCCCTATACACATCAGCTAGTCGGACAAAATCTGGCCAAAATCTGTGGGTGCAGATGACATTCCTTGACATTGTAAAGCCAACTGTAGGTTGTGCTCAGACGTTGCGGCTGTTGTGCGTTTTTTACTCCTTTTTTTATGAAACCATGGCCAAACTGCAGCATTTTTGCCTTGATTTTGGAAAGCTACTGCAAGTGGCCACAATATGTGAGCAGACCAGCTCCAGGCTTCAAAAATCTAGCACAGCAAACATACAAGGGTTGTATCCCCTACCCATAATGAGTTAATACAGTTGACTAAAAACTCCCTATGATTATTTACAGGGACTTTCTACTGTGGATATGTCCAACAATTACAGATGTGTTCTTCCTTACCTTGGTTTGAGAAATTGAAATATAAGCCATTTTTTTCATTGCGTTTTAGGTGTTATTAAACTAAAAAGTTTTTTTTTTCCACACCTGGTCATCTTGCAATACTTGAGATATCTCTAACCAAGAAGAAAGGTAAGGATGGACACATTAAACGGGGTGGCCAAGATGACTATATGACACTTACCACAGGCAGCTAAAGAATCTTGGGCCCTGGTGCAAGAGTTCAGCGTGGGTCCCCCTTCCTCCAGAGCTTTGTGGCCAGGGGTAGGGAAGCACATGGTCTTCATGCTGCCTGAGGCAAAAATTGAAACGGCAACGCCCCCCCCCATGCCAAATTGTTGACCCCTTCTATCAAGCCAGAGGTGTAACTTGACCTGCATGCACTTTCTATAATACCGGTTTCTTCTTATGCAGCACAATGGTCTTTGGGCCCCCTCAGGCTCCAAACCCCCTAGAGCTCTAAACCCTCTATAGCTATGTCCTTGACGCTTACCAACATAGCCTTTGTTGAAAATCTACACCATTTTCTATATTTTATATGATGTTCCCCCTTGTTTGCCAAGTCTATCGTCCTGTCCATAAAATGGCTGCTGATGGAGGGTCATGTGACCAGGCAAATCACTCAGTTTCCTCCATTCAAATACATTGGACTTGCCATCTGAACTTGCTCTGTTGGGCTTTAACATATGGCTTATAAAATATAGCAAACAACACAGAATATCAACTAAGGCTACATTACTAAGTACCATATAGTCATCTTACCTACATATTGATCACAATTAGCCAGAAAGTGGCCAACCCCTTTAATATTAGCAGTGGATTTTTCTGATCCAAATGTGACATTTCGGGCAAAATCTGCAAAACATTTTCAACAAACAAACATGATTTTGACCTAAGACATTAATCTTACCCACTTCCTGTTGTGTTTCTATTTTCAAGAAACTAGATGAGAAATATCACAGAAGAAAACAAAATGTTATTAGGTGGGCAAAGAGCCGTGAAGCTGCTGAGACTTTGATATTTGTGTAAGTAAATTCATACTTTCCTGGTCCAGTGCAGACATATGAGAAAAAAGACATTTCAAAAGTGGGACAAATCAGAAGGCAAAACAGAATTGCTTGCTCTAAAGTTCCAAAGAAATATTGGGGTTCATTTATGATGCTGAAATACGTCTATATTAGGGGTATTTCAGACGCAGATTGCAGTGAAACGATTACGGATGTAGTAGAGTTAACACACATGCTTTCTGAGACGTGTTATCTAAACTAAATGCGTTAAGCACCTTCAATTGCTCTTCAATGGTTTTTGTATCAAGATAACGCGATGAGTTAAGAAATTTGAGTTAAGGGTTTATGTTAGGCTACTTTCACACTAGCGGCAGGCCTGATCCGGCAGGTGAAGGGTGCTGCCGGATCAGGCCTGCCGCAGTGACATGTGTGGAGCCGGAACCGCTCTCCGGCCCCACACATGTCACACAGTACATACATACACATAAACATACACACACATATACACAGACAAATACACATACATACTTACATGCTCCCGGCAGGTCTTCAGAGCGTCGGAGGGACAGGACGGCTTGCACAGGTGACGATTCCCCACAGCGCCCTCTGCTGGGCACCTGGTAGAATCGTCACCTGTGCGCGCCGTCCTGTCCCTCCGACGCTCTGAAGACCTGCCGGGGAGCATGTAAGTATGTATGTGTATTTGTATGTGTATATGTCTGTGTATGTTTATGTTTATGTGTATGTCTATGTCTGTATGTGTGTACGTGTAGCCGGATCCGTCATGAACTCCATTGAAAGTCAATGGAGGGCGGATCCGGTTACCATTGTAGTCACACCAGACTGATCCACCACCATTGACTTGCATTGGGGGTCATTCCGGATCCGTCTTGGTGCGGATGCCTGGACCGGAGAGAAAACCGCAGCATGCTGCGGTTTGTTCTCCGGTCTGAAGACGGAACGGAATGCTTTCAGGAGCATTCCGTTGTCTTCAGTTCAGTTTTGTCCCCATTGACAATGAATGGGGACAAAACTGAAGCGTTTTATTCCGGTATTGAGCCCCTATGACGGAACTCAATACCGGAATTTTAAAACGCTAGTGTGAAAGTAGCCTTAAAGAGGTATTCCCATCTCACAAATGTAGTTTGTGTAGTTAGATATAGCCATACCAATATTATTACTAATATAATTTATTTATATAAAATGTACCGTTTAGAAGATTTGCCTATTTGTATATCCATTGTCCCACACACATCAGTCAGGCCGTTGCCCCTAGTTACGGCCACCATGGCCGTGTAGTAGTGGTGGCCGGCTTGCTCTTGTTCAAACCCGCTCTGAGGTAACTTCTGTATTGTGAACGCACATTACATGATCATGCGGAGACACATCTTAGGGTTATAGCTTTTTTGTCTGCGCTTCCAAAACGCAGAGAAAAGGATCCTGTTCCAAGATCAGTTCATCTCTATGGAGCAGGATCTGTTTATAAAGTCTGCGTTTTGGACGGATCCTGACCATTGCATTTTGGACTGGTAGTGTTCAAAACACAGATGTGAAAGTACCCTAAGATGTGTCTCCACATGCTGATGCAATGTGCGTTCATAATACAGCAGTTACCTCAGAGAGGGTTTGAACAGGAGCAAGCCAGCCACCACTACTCCATGGCTGCGGTGGTCGTAACTAGGGGCAACGGCCTGACTTATGTGTGTGGGACAATGGATATACAAATAAGAAAATCTTCTAAATGGTACATTTTATATAAATACATGGATGCACATTACACTTATGATGTTACTACCTTATACCTAACATCTAAGAAATAAAAACATGACACTTGAATTTGGATGAACTGGCCGAAATGCTTTATTATAAGTTACCCAAATAAATTACCATATAATAACTTAATAATTTAAATAAATTAATAAATAATTAATCAATTAACTCTTAAAATACCATGCTAAACCATTAGACCACAATCCACTCAGCTATAGCTGAGTGATAAATCCCACTAATAAAGCATGTGACAAAAAATTTCGATAAAATTCTAGGGAGGGCGGGCAGGCACAGATAAGGTCCTCTTCAAACTGGCACCTCAGCACCTCCAGAAGCCGCATTTTAAGCAGTCCAGCTTCCCGCCGCCAGGAGCAACAACAAATCAGGATCCAGGATTTCTCCCCCAGCAACCAAAGCTAGCCAATCAGGGTGGACCATCTCTTCACCTAGCACAGCTGTAAACCAGATGGAACCGGATTTTCAACTCTCAGGTAAAATTCCACATCTGAAGTACATTCCCCTGTCAAGAAATAGAGAACAAAAAAGGGGAAGGAGGGGCGGAGACAACCAACAAGCCCTAAAATGCCCTAAAAATTTACAGAAATAAAAGTGTATGTGCACCCATGTGTCCCCCAAGCTAATCGCTCTGGGGGGGCCTACAGTATACATTCTATTAGTAATAATATTGGTATGGCTATATCTAACTATACAGACCACATTTGTGAGATGGAAATACCCCTTTAACCCTGCTATATCTGTAGTTACGCCGCAATCTGCAACTTCTCCCCTATCATGCCAGGTCTAAAAAAGTGGGTGTGCCATGGGCAGGTGGGGAAGGGGACGGGTCTGCAGGCACGTCTCATTTACCATTTTCGATGTCTATTTCAGGCGTAGAAAAAGGTCTAAATGTAAGGCAGCTCGAAAGCAGTCTTACATTTAGAACTGGCGGAAGATCTTTCAAAGTTATGGAGAGGCCGGCTCCTCTTAATAACTTCGGTGTAACCACTGCCAGTGCAGGCACTTATTAAGACAGGCGTCTTAGACATCGGTCTTAATAAATGTGCCCCATAGTGTCTTTCCAGATGTAGAATTACATCTATTTCTCATTGAGGACCTGAGCCCTTCCAGTGGCATACTTACCATGGAAGCATAGCATGACATTATTTTGTGCGCATGATGGGAGGGGGTCAAGAACTAATGGGGTCATTTATCAAACTGGTATAAAGTAGAACTGGCTTAGTTTCCCATAGCAACCAATCAGATTCCAACTTTCATTTTGGACAGCTCCTTTGGAAAAATGAAAGGTGTAATCTGATTGGTTGCTATGGGCAACTAAGCCAGCTCTACTTTACGCTAGTTTTTATAAATCTACCCAAAAGTCCAATGTTCAGATTTGATCAGATGAGCGATAAATATATGATATATACTTGCATACCCACCTAAACACAGTGGGTGAGAGTTATCAATACTGGAGTAAAGTAGAACTGTCTTAGATGCCCATAGAAACCAATCAGATTACACTTTCCATTTTTCACAACTCCTCTGGAAAATGAAAGGAGGAATCTGATTGTTTGCTATGGGCAATTAAGACAGTTCTACTTTACACCAGTTTGGTAAATGACCCCCTAAATTTCTTCCCTATACAGATGAACTGCCATCAGCAACTAACCAGCAGTTCATTTTGTGACTTAGGAAAAAACTGGCGGATTTTTTTATTTTTTTATTTTACTTTAAATTCGGACGCTGTATATTTGGTGGAGCATTCAATATGGATTGCAGCCAATTGTCAGTTTTGGAAATCCCTGTAGGCCAAGTAGAATAGGCACAAACTTCTTGTACTGGAAACACTCTGCCTCATTGCAAATGGCAATGGTCTATTCGCTTGGCTCACTGATGATTACGAAGAGAAGCTTTGATTTGTGAACAACTAGATACTTAGGAATTTGCCGACATCAAGAAAATGCAACCTTACATCCTCCTCTCATACAGTTTTGGCACAGAATGTTAGTAAGAAAATTTTGTGATGTACATTCTCAAAGGATAAATTATTTGACGTGAAGGTAACCTGGTGGCTCAGTGGTTAGCAATGGTTCCTTGAAACACTGGTTATCTTAGGTTTGAATCCACCCAAGGATAACATCTGCATGGACTTTGTATTTTCTTCCCGTGTTTGTGTGGGTTTCCTCCTGGCACTCCAGTTTCCTCCCCCACATACTGATAGGGAATTTAGATTGTGAGTGCCATTGGAGATGGCACAGAATTATAATGTCTGTAAAGTGCTACAGAATATGTCAGTGCTAGATAACTAAGTACTTTAAAATAAATAAAATGGAAGGTACTGCTATAAGAACCACTCAACTTGGAGACATGGCTCTCGGTATAAATGCTTTATGCTGATGTTCTGGCAAGGAAGACTACTGTGAAGGACAAGAAACTCTTGCCCTCATCCTGCAGAGACTTGAAAAGTTGATCACACAGCCTGATAAGTGCAAGTGGGAAATCCCAAGTAGGAAAAAGATCTAACCGCATTGGTCTTTGATCTTCTAGACTATAGACACAATTCATCTAATATTTAGTGTCTCCTGAAGATAACTGAGACCTGAACCTTGTTGGTGAATGGTATAAAACTGCAGTCTATACAATCCTGTGTCATTGGACGACTCTTATAATGTTAGCATAAGTACAATTAGTAGTGGGTCTTCTGGAAAGCATCAGTGTATCAGTCATTGAGTTAAAGCCCTATTACACCTACAGATAATCGCTAAGATCATCGCTAACAGTGATGGTCTGGCATTTGTAATACCGCCGCTAATTAACCAATGAGAGAGCAAATGCTTGTTCATCCGTTAATCCGAGTCTTTCAACACATTTAAAAATGATCGCTTGCAGGCTGCAGATCGTGCTGTGTAATCAGCAGTCTGCTGCCAGCAAACAATGACTCTGTATGGGGACGAGCGATGGCATTAGCGATCGCGTGTCCCCATACCGAGTAGGAGATACTGCATGTGATAGCAGTGGTCTCCGCCGCTAACTAGCAGGCGATTTTCGGGAAGGGTCGCTTTCCTCCCGACAATCGCCTGCACAATCTGTAGCTGTAATAGGGCCTTATGCCCCTTTCACACGAGCGGGAGACTCGCATGTCTCCCACAACGCATCTACAGGGCTGGACTCCGGCACTGACTGGGATCGCATATAATGCTATGCGATCCCTGTCAGTGCCGAGTCCAGCCCTGTAGATGGGTTGCGGGAGACATGCGAGTCTCCCGCACATGTGAAAGGGGCATTAGGAATACTCAGTTCAAGCCTCTCAATTTCCATCTGGGACAGATGGTTGCCTTGAAACACTACGTTCATTTTGAGACAAAGCCTTCAGTAGGTACCATATCACAGTTAACCACACAGTCTTGAGAAAATAAATAGATTAGACTTTCTACAACTGTACATTGTCCCAGGTGTTTGTCAGGTCTATTACAGCTACTGTAGGTCAATTGGTGTAAAGAGAGCATTGCATCCAGCACTGTATTAAAGTAGTAAAGGAGAGTCACCCAAACTCATGCTAAACCTGAAGTAGTAAAGGTGAGTCACGCAAACTCACGTCAAACCTGAAGTAGTAAAGGTGAGTCACCCAAACTCACGCCAAACCTGAAGTAGTAAAGGTGAGTCACGCAAACTCACGCCAAACCTGAAGTAGTAAAGGTGAGTCACCCAAACTCACGCCAAACCTGAAGTAGTAAAGGTGAGTCACCCAAACTCATGCCAAACCTTCCCGTGACACTATTTTTGAACAATCATCTGAATGGCATCTGAGACGACCTTGGAAAAGTAGCCTATAACTTCATGATCCAGACTGGGCCATTCTCCATCTTCTTCTTCTCATTTAATAATCAAACTTAGCTTGGGAAGAGATTGAGTAAATAGTTTCCTGAAAAAAAAAAAAGCTGTACCAAAGAAATGTCTACGTATATAGCAAAGAACCAATAACCTCCTAAGTAAGTTAGTGCACCAAAAATGACAAAAAGTATTAAAGTTTTTTTTTTTCAACTTTTATCTCCTATCCACAGAATATGTCTAATAAGTGTGTCATATCTATCTCCACTGCACCCCTGCTCTGTTAAAAGTCAAATGGACTAATTATGATAGCTGATTACTTCATTTGGCTGTCATCAATGTTATGGCAATGAATGGCTGACAAGAAAAGGTGTTTTTAAGGTGAAACCAAGCATCCAAAGTGGAATTCAGTCTGAATTTTAGGAAAAATTAGATTCTAAACGAAGTCAAATTTCCTTGTGCTTTGTGGTAGCTCATCGTTTTTTCATAAAATGGCGGCTGGAGTTTTCTTAGAAAGAGCAGAAAAAAAAATAAAAATACTCACCTCATTCATTTGCTCGCACATAGACTGTCTATGTGAAAACACCCAATAAAAGGTCATACACACTCTTAGCTTCTGGTCATGGTTTTGCCCCTAACATCTATAACCAAATGGTGGGACTTAATCAGTGTTATGGATCAGTGTGGGCCCACTGTGCCAACTAACTGGTGTGTCTTTGGGCTAAACTGTAAGGACATTATTCCAGTGCTCCCCTGGTATTCTCTTTTTAACTCATGTACAGGGATTTGGAATTCACTGCAGGGGAGCACCAGACCGCTGCCTCTTAGGACAGTCCCAGTACAGTTGGCAGCTCATTCACTCGTGTCAGAGACTCTGTTGCAAGCACCACTAGCTCAGAATTTAAAAAATGCACCAAACCTGTAGGTGTGATCCTAACAGTCACTTAGACTTGAATGCTGGTACTGAGGTCCAGGAAGCACACTGGATGTGTGGATGTATGCAGACACAGAACAGACTGGCAGGATGGGTGATAGTGCAGAGCAAGCTAGATGTTTGGAAGGAATACGGTCAAGGCTGATGAACTGAGTTAACTCAAAATACAAACAGATGGCATGGAGTAGTACAGCGTAGGGTACAGGGTACAGCAGGAATGCAGCAGATGGGGACCATGGGGCTAACAATCATCAGTCCCATCAACTTTGAATGCAGGAGCAGTTTGCATGGTTGACCACCACTCCATTCAAAGTCATCCTTACTGTAGTTATGCAATGAGGAGCAGCAGGGAACATTCACACAGCCTTTAAGTTGCTCCTAACCAGCTCCTCCTCCCTAGACCGGACATCTGGACAAAATGGGCTACTGTTATACTTAAAGGGGTTATCCGACAGTACAAAATGTCCCCCCATAAGCCGGGCCCCTCAAAGGGAATATACTTACCCACTCCCCGCTCCCTGCTCCCCTCCTGTTCCCGACCCCGCCGTTGCTGCTTCCCCCTGTGCACGGATGAAAACATCCGGTGTCAGGGGGAGCAGCCAATGGCAGGTGGGGACGGGGACGAGCCTCCCTATCGTCACCCGCGATACTAGGGAGGCTTGTCCCCGTCCCCACCTGCCATTGGCTGCTCCCCCTGACACCGGATGTTTTCATCCTTGCCCAGGTAGAAGGGGCAACGGCGGTGCGGGGACCAGGAGTGCGCACGGGGACCGGGGTAAGTATATTCCATGTGGGGGGCCCGCATATGGAGGGACATTTTATACTCTCAGATAACCCCTTTAACATGTTGCTGATTATAAAAGATGACGTCTAAAAACAGCTGCTCTCCACAGTAATGCGAACTGAGCCAGAAAGGTTATAGAGGTTCATGGACATCAGATAGTTATCCACATACCGCATTGTAACACCTAGAAATGTACTGAATATTCATGGCCGCTCTTTACAAATGGTGTTTATGCACAAAAATATTTCGTATATTTTCATTCTCCAATATTCCTGTGCATATTAGAATCTATAAAACATATTATAACCCTCTATAAAAGCTTAAATGAATGAAAACCTATGAACTTGCATTTCCATCTGTATGCCTCTAAGTGCCGTGCGAACGGTATTAAATCTGCAACTATCAATAATGATCGCTGACAGACTGAGCAATAATGATCCAAACCGGGTTGATCAATTTTCAGAGAAAACAAGTGTCGCATTAACAAACATTTCTGTATATTCTAAAAGCAGGCAAAATATTGTTTGGCGCGTATTGATTGTTCTCCTCCTATCCTGCGTAAAAGCTTAACTGTTCAGCTTTGATTCCTACAGCAAGGAATGCGCTGGTGCATTGTAGAAATGGCACTTAGCCACGAGACAATCATTTAGCATATGTCCATTAAACATGTTTTTATATGTTTGTGTTATATAGTTAAGCGCATGCCATGACTTGGATTTATACGGATATTTGCTGGTGTATGCAAATGCCTGACTTTTAATGCTATGTTTATGCAGATGTATTCACTGTAATTTCAGACGTAATGTCTTTATTTGACAATACAACTAAAATGTTAACGTTAAAAGCCAAGAAGACATTAAGACCGAGACAAGGAATTAAGAAGATAATGTCGACTTTAAAGCACAGATACAGTATTATTTTTTAAGAGCTTTCATTATGGGCACAAAATTTGCCTAAGGCGAACATATGCCGGTGGCCAAATTACTTGGTTTACGGCAGGATAAATGTGGCAAAATATCAACTTTTTTCTACATTGTATACAATAAGTATAATGGCGCACGCACACGACAGAATGTACGGTCCACACCCAATCTGCTTTTTTTGCGGATTGGATGAAGAACAATTCATTTTATTGGGGCTGCAAAAGATGCAAAAGAGCATGTCTTATTCTTGCCCCTTTTGCAGAGGAGTTTGAAAAAACTGGTGGCATGTACACGGCAAGGAATCTGCAAAACGGATACAGTCGTGTGCATGAGCCCTAAAGATTGCTTTAACCCCTTGAGGACAGAGCCCATTTTGGCCTTAATGTCTGGGCCAAATTTTTGAATTCTGACATGTGTCACTTTATGTGGTAATAACTTTGGAACGCTTTTACTTATCCAGGCCATTCTGAGATTGTTTTCTCGTGACACATTGTACTTCATAACAGTCATAAATTTGAGTCAATATATTTCACCCTTATTTATGAAAAAATCCCAAATTTACCAAAAATTCTGAAAAATTTGCAAATTTCCAAATTTCAATTTCTCTACTTTCAAAATACACCGTAATACCTCCAAAAAATAGTTATTATTTTACATTCCCCATATGTCTACTTTATGTTGGCATCATTTTGTAAACGTCATTTTACTTTTTTAGGAAGTTAGGAGGCTTAGAAGTTTAGAAGCCATTTTTCAAATTTTCACCAAATTTTCCAAAACCATTTTTTTTTAGCACCAATGCAGATATAAAGTGATTTTGAGGGGCTTACATAATGAAACCCACCATAAATGACCCCATTTTAGAAACTACACCCCTCAAATTATAAAAAACTGCTGTTACAAACTTTGTTAACCCTTGAGGTGTTCCACAAGAATTAATGGAAAATGGAGGTGAAATTTCAAAATTTCACTTTTTTCGTAGATTATTCATGTTAACATTTTTTTTCTTGCAACACAGCAAGGGTTAACAGCAAACTAAACCTCAATATACATTCCTCTGATTCTGCAGTTTACAGAAATACCCCATATGTGGTGGTAAACGTCTCTATGGGTTTGTGGCAGTGGTCAGAAGGAAAGGAGCGCCATACGGATTTTGGAGGCAAAATTTGCTAGAATAGTTTTTAGGCACCATTTTGTAATTGAGAGACCCTGACGTACCCCTACAGTGGAAACCCTCATAAAGTGACCCCATTTTGGAAACTACACCCTTCAAAGAATATATTAAGGGGGGTACTGACCACTTTGACCCCCTAAGCATTTTACGGAATTTGGAAACACTTGGCTGTGAAAATGAACATTTTTTTTCTTCCAATAAAATGTTGCTTTAGCCCCAATTTTTTTTATTTGCATAAGGGGTAACAGGAGAAAAGCCCCCCCATAATTTGTTACCCATTTTCTCCTGAATACGGCAACACCCCATATGTTGTGGTAAACTGCTGTGGGGGCACATGGCAGGACTCAGAACAGAAGGAGCGCCATATGGATTTTACAACACAGATTTTGATGGAGTGGTTTGCGGGAGCCATTGATTTTTATTTTTTTGAGTTATTGTCTTATGTGGGGGCTCATTTTTTGCAGGATGAGGTGAGGTTTTCATTGGTACCATTTTGGGGTAAATACGCCTTTTTGATCGCCTACTATTACACTTTTGTGAGGGGTTGGAAAGTTTTACACATTAGATGCATTTTGAACAGAATAAAATATTTTTTTTTGTGTTGCCATTTTCAGAGAGCCATATTTTTTTCAGTTTTCAGGCGATTGTCTCAGGTAGGGTACAGTTTTTGCGGGACAAGATGACGGTTGAATTGATACCATTTTGGGGTAATTACGCCTTTTTGATCGCCTGCTATTACACTTTTTGTGAGGGAAGAGGGGAAAAAATGGCTATTTTGGCATAGTTTTTAAAAAAAAATTTTTACAGCATTCGCCTGGGGGGCCATCTCATGTAATATTTTTATAGAGCAGGTTGTTACGGACGCAGCGATACCCAATATGTCCAACTTTTTTATTGTTGGAAAGTTTTACACATTAGATGCATTTTGAACAGAATAAAATATTTTTTTTTGTGTTGCCATTTTCAGAGAGCCATATTTTTTTCAGTTTTCAGGCGATTGTCTCAGGTAGGGTACAGTTTTTGCGGGACAAGATGACGGTTGAATTGATACCATTTTGGGGTAATTACGCCTTTTTGATCGCCTGCTATTACACTTTTTGTGAGGGAAGAGGGGAAAAAATGGCTCTTTTGGCATAGTTTTTAAAAAAAATTTTTTACAGCATTCGCCTGGGGGGCCATCTCATGTAATATTTTTATAGAGCAGGTTGTTACGGACGCAGCGATACCCAATATGTCCAACTTTTTTATTGTTGGAAAGTTTTACACATTAGATGCATTTTGAACAGAATAAAATATTTTTTTTTGTGTTGCCATTTTCAGAGAGCCATATTTTTTTCAGTTTTCAGGCGATTGTCTCAGGTAGGGTACAGTTTTTGCGGGACAAGATGACGGTTGAATTGATACCATTTTGGGGTAAATACGCCTTTTTGATCGCCTGCTATTACACTTTTTGTGAGGGAAGAGGGGAAAAAATGGCTATTTTGGCATAGTTTTTTTTATTTTTTTTTACAGCATTCGCCTGGGGGGCCATCTCATGTAATATTTTTATAGAGCGGGTTATTACGGATGTGGCGATACCTAACATGTTTATGTATTGTGTGTTTTTTTATTTTTAATCAATTTTTTTAACTTTTTTTTAACTTTTTTTTTTTTTTTAACTTTCTTGACTCAGATCCACTTGGTTCTTCAAGAACCAGTGGGTCTGGTATTTTACAATACACTGCAGTACACTGTATAGTGTACTGCAGTGTATTTTCTTATAGCCTGTTCAAGCTCCTGCCTTTAGCAGGAGCTTGAACAGGCTTCCATGGCAAGCCAGACGAAAGCGTCTGGTTGCCATGGTAACCATCGGGACGCTGCCACAGCAGAGCAGCGTCCCGATGGAAGGGAGAGGGAGCTTCCTCCCTCTCATCTGCCCACACCATCGGCGCTGCCAGCGCACCGCAGCGCCGATGGGAGAGGAAGGGAGCGCTCCCTCCCTGTTAACCCCTTCCATACAGCGGTCCCTACGGACCGCGGCATGGAAGGGGTTAAACTGCTGATATCGGTGCTAGCACCGATGTCAGCAGTTTCAAGCAGAGTATCAGCTGTATGCTGATACTCTGCTTGAATACCGCTCGGCCATCCTGAGAAATTATTGCGGGCGGCACTTGCGGCAGCCGCCCGCACATTGCAAATCTCCCCCCACCCACCCACCCATCTGCCCACAGCCAATCAGGGGGGCGGGGGGGACACCCTGACCTCCCCCTAAATACTGACACTCGGCGGGGATTCGCTAGAATAGCGCTATCCCCGCCGAGTACCCCTTGCCTGCTGTGAATGGCTGGTCTGAATAGACCAGCCATTTACAGCGATCGCCTTTATGGGGGGTGCACGGCACCCCCCGAGGCCTTAACTATGGGTGGCTGGGTGTCTTAAACAGCACCCATTACAGCATGTAACCCCCCTGCACTGAGCAGGGGGGGTTTACATGCAGGGCGTACCGGTACGCCCTGTTGCACTAAGTACCTTGTGCCCAGGACGTACCGGTACGCCCATTGTCGCCAAGGGGTTAACGGACCTTAGGCTACTTTCGAACTAGCAGTAGCAGGCTGTTCTGGTGGGGGAACAGCATGCCGGATCCGTGCTAACTCTAGCCCACAGTGACACAGGAAGTCCGCTCTGGCCCCATTCACTATAATGGGGGTGGGCCGGAGGTCCGGCCGCAGCATGGCAAACGTACCGAGAGGTGGCCGGAGAAAATCTACAGCATACAGCAGTTTTTGTCCGTTCACCACTCAGCTTGTTTGGCATGCTGCGGCCGGTCCTCCGGCCTGCTCCCATTATAGTAAATGGGGCCAAAGTGGACATCTGGTGGCAAGGTGGGCTAGCGTTAGCACGGATCGGGCAGGCTGTTCCCCCGCTGCTCCTGCAAGTGTAAAAGTAGCCTTAGTTATTTATGCATCCATAGTTCGTAAAGACTTGTGTATAAACTTTCTTACCATTGACTATTTAGTTAAAAAAAAAATCAATACTACAGATATATGGTAAGTGACCACAACATTCAACATAGTCTGCTTGGGAATGAAACCATTTTAGGAAATTAAATTAATTTTTTTGTTTGTTTTTTTCAAATGTGTTATCTAACGTGATACATCTGACATAGGATAGAAAAAAACTACTAAAATCTACCAAACAAAAAAAAGCAATATTCATCTTTTTAATTTTCCACTGATCCAGTACGGATGCTTTAATGGTCCCAGTGATGGTGTTCTGTACTTACTGGCATAACCACCGAGCACAGTACGTGAGTTGCGGTTTGATTTTTATGTCAGCAGCACATTTACTACTTTTGTTTTTTAAACTCCTGAATGTCCAGCAGCAGAGTATGGAGTCATATCTTGGCACTATTAGCCCAAAAGGCACACAAAATATTGTACCATTCGTCTCCACTGTATCCTTTGAGTGCCCCATCATCTCCCACCTCAGTCAACGGTAACAGGCAGCCTGTAAACATGCAAATGCATGACAGCCTGCCAGTCACTTTTGCCAGGGACAGGGGCTCTGTGGAGAGAGATAAATAATTCATAAATCTTAATTATTTTTGTGCGGTTTGGGCTTATAGGAGTGCAGATGACAGATATGTTATCAAGTTGTCCTATTATCACTCAGCACATGCTTATTATTGTTTTGAAGGAAAGTTATCATCGGAAAAGGTATCATCAGAAAATAACCTATTGTTCAAATCTTTTGTCTAGGTTCGGCATTTTTTTTTTTTTTAGAATTTTTATGTTGTTTTTTTATTTATTATGTGTCTATCTAGAAAAAAATAAAAACAACCATAAAGTCCTACAGTTTTCACAAAGGCCTAAAATATGTTAAGACTAGGGAAACTTCAGGTCAAATTTCAGGTTCTGTACCCGAATTTGACCTGTACTCGAACTCAAACCCTATTGAAGCCAATGGGGACCCAAACTTCACTTTATTATTTTCCATTATAGTATATATAATGTAACATATTACTTAAGACGGAAAGCAAAACTGGGCACCTTTAAGAGGCTGTCCATTTTGCATTCCATCATAATATAAGTCTATGAGCATATGAGCAGCATAACAGATCCGTTATGCTCCCATAGACTTATATTATGACGAAATGCAAAATGGATTGCCTCTTAAAGGTGCCCTTTTTGCTTTCCGTCTTAAGTACTATGTTATTTTCCAATATAAACATGTTATAAAGGAAAATAATAAAGTCAATCATAAATCGCCCGAACCCGGACTTCAGTGAAAAAATCTGGGTCCAGGTACCCAAACTCTCAAAGTTCATTATGAACCCAAACTTTGCAGTTTGGGTTCACTCATCCCTATTTAAGAAGCCCTGACTTTTCAGAGCAGCTACATGGGCCATAAACATAATGGACGGGATTTAAGCAAAGTAAGGCCCCATTCACACGACCGTATGAATGGGGCCGTATCTATTCCGGCCATCTGAATGGACCCTAACTGTGAAGAGTTTTCTAGGCATGCTCTCTGATCTGTGGAGAAGTCGGGAGGGAGTAGATAAGCTGTGAAATCACCTATTTTAACCCTTACACTCCCAGCGCTGTACATGTACGGTGCTGGAAGCCGGGACACAAATCCCAGCGCCGTACTGGTACGGCGCTCTGATCGGGCGGGCGCAGGAGCTGCAGGGGTCCGGCAGTGGCCGATAGCCGGACCCCTGCTGTATGCACCAGCATCAGTGAAAACACTGATGCCGGTGCATTAACCCTCGCACTGTCGCGGTCAGCGCTGAACGTGGCATGTGCAATGTCGGCGCTGGGAGGAAGAGCTCATCGGGTCCCCGCGCTGCTGTGACGGGGACCCGATGGCAGTGAAGGCATTCCATTGCCTTCCTTAGGCATCGGGCTGCCTTCTACGGAAGCCTGTGAGATCCAGCCCCTTGGATCTCACAGGCAGAAAGCTGTAAGTGTATTACACTGTGTAAAAATAAAAGTTTCAAGGAAAAAAAAAAAGCGTAATTTTCCCAAAAGAAAGTTTAAAAAAAAATTGTAAAAAATAGGGAAAAAAAGAAAAGCAGGCATATTAGGTATCGCCGCGTCCGTATCGACAGTCTCTATAAAAATATTACATGACCCACCCTACTAGGTAAATGCCGTAAAAAATAAAAAATAAAAACAATGCAAAAAAAGCCATTTTCTGATCACCTTGCCTCACAAAAAGTGTAATACCAAGCGATCAAAAAGACGTATTAGACCCAAAATGGTACCAATCAAACCGTCATCTCGTCCCGCAAAAAATTAGACCCTACCTGAGACAATCGCCCAAAAAATAAAAAAATATGGCAACACAAAAAAAAGATTTTATTCTGTTCAAAAATGCATCTAATGTGTAAAACGTAACAAAAATAAAAATGTTAGACATATTGGGTATCTCCGCGTCCGTAACAACCTGCTCTATAAAAATATTACATGAGATAGCCTCCCAGGTGAATGCTTTAAAATTGTTTAAAAAAAAACTATGCCAAAACTATGCCATTTTTTCCCTCTTACTTTACAAAAAGTGTAAGGCTAGGGCTACACGACAACATTTGTCGTGCGACATTGTGTCGCACCAATGTCGCGCGACAATTTTTATAATGGAAGTCTATGGTGTCGCACTGCGACATGCGACATGCTGCGACTGCGACATGACAGTCGCAGAAAAGTCCATCCAGGATGGGTTTTTCTGCGACTGTCGTGTCGCGGTCGCAGCATGTCGCATGCCGCAGTGCGACACCATAGACTTCCATTGTAAAAATTGTCGCGCAACATTGGTGCGACACAATGTCGCGCGACAACTGTCGCGAGTGTAGTTGTGCACTATGTGTCGCGCGACTTAGCCCTAGCCTAATAGCAGGTGATCAAAAAGGCGTATTTACCCCAAAATGGTACTAATCATACCATCATCTCGTCCCGCAAAAAATTAGACCCTACCTGAGACATTCGCCAAAAAAAAAATATGGCTTTCAGAAAACGGCAACACAAAAAAAAGATTTTATTCTGTTCAAAAATGCATCTAATGTGTAAAACGTAACAAAAATAAAAATGTTAGACATTGGGTATCACCGCGTCCGTAACAACCTGCTCTATAAAAATATTACATGAGATAGCCTCCCAGGTGAATGCTGTAAAAACTGTTTAAAAAAAAACTATGCCTAAACAGCCATTTTTTTCCTCTTGCCTCACAAAAAGTGGAATAGCAGGCGATCTAAAAGGTGTATTTACCCCAAAATGGTACTAATCAAACCAACATCTCGGCCTGCAAAAAATTAGACCCTACCTGAGACAATCGCCAAAATAAAATATATATATATGGCTCTCAGAAAATGGCAACAAAAAAAAAAGATTTTATTCTGTTCAAAAATGCATCTAATGTGTAAAACTTAACAAAAATAAAAATGTTAGAGATATTGGGTACCACCGCGTCCGTAACAACCTGCTCTATAAAATTAATACATGAGATAGACTCCCAGGTGAAAGCTGTAAAAAATAAAAAAAAAAAACCTATGCCAAAATAGCCATTTTTTCCCCTCTTGCCTCACAAAAAGTGTAGTAGCAGGTGATCAAAAAGGCGTATTTACCCCAAAATGGTACCAATCAAACCGTCATCTCATCCCGCAAAAAATTAGACCCTACCTGAGACAATCGCTCGAAAAAAAAATATGGCTCTCAGAAAAAGGCAACACAAAAAAAAAGATTTTATTCTGTTCAAAAATGCATCTAATGTGTAAAACTTAACAAAAATAAAAAGTTTGACATATTGGGTATCACCGCCTCTGTAACAACCTTTTCTATAAAATTATTACATGAGATGGCCTCCCAGGTGAATGCTGTAATTTTTTTTTTTTTAAAAACTATGCCAAAACAGCCATATTTTTCCTTCTTGCCTCACAAACAGTGTAATAGCAGGTGATCAAAATGGCGTATTTACCCCAAAATGGTACCAATCAAACTGTAATCTCGTCCCGCAAAAAAATTAGACCCTACCTGAGATAATCGCCAAAAAAATTTAAAAAATTGGGCTCTCAGAAAATGGCAACACAAAATTCTGTTCAAAAATGCATCTAATGTGTAAAACTTAACAAACTTAAAAATGTTAGACATATTGGGTATCACCGCGTCCGTACCAACCTGCTCTATAAAAATATCACATGATTTTCCCCTTCGGGTGAACGCTGTAAAAATTTTCTTTTAAAACTATGTCAAAACAGCTATTTTTTTCACCTTGACTCACAAAAAGTGTAATAGCAGGCGACCAAAAAGTCTTATGTACCCCAAAATGGTACTAATGAAAACGTCACCTCATCCCACAAAAAATGAGCCCCCACATAAGAAAATAACTCAAAAAAATAAAAATCAATGGCTCCCGCAAACCAATCCATCATAATCTGTGCTGCAAAATTCATATGGCGCTCCTTCTGTTTTGAGTCCTGCCATGTGCCCCCACAGCAGTTTACCACCACATATGGGTTGTTGCCGTATTCAGGAGAAAATGGGTAACAAATTTTGGGGTGCTTTTCTACTGTTAACCCCTTGTGAAAATGAAAAAATTGGGGCTAAAGCAACATTTTATTGGAAGAACTGAAACTTTTCATTTTCACAGCCAAGTGTTTCCAAATTACGTAAATTCCGTAAAAGGGGGTAAAAGTGGCAAGTACCCCCTTAATATATTCTTTGAAGGGTGTAGTTTCCAAAATGGGGTCACTTTTTGAGGGTTTCCACTGTAGGGGTATGGCAGGGTCTCTCAATTACAAAATGGTGCCTAAAAACCATTTTAGCAAAATCTGCCTCCAAAATCCATATGGCGCTCCTTTCCTTCTGACCACTGCCACAAACCCATAGAGACGTTTACCACCACATACGGTGTATTTCTGTAAACTGCAGAATCAGAGTAATGTATATTGAAGTTTAGTTAGCTGTTAACCCTTGCTGTGTTGCAAGAAAAAAAATTATTAACGTGAATAATCTACCAACATCAGTTTTTCATAATTTGAGGGGTGTAGTTTCTAAAATGGGGTCATTTATTATTGGTTTCCATTAGGTAAGCCCCTCAAAATCCCTTTATAACTGAATTGGTGCTCAAAAAAATGGTTTTGGAAATTTTGTTGAAAATTTGAAAAATGGATTCTAAACTTCAAAGGTTTCTCACGTCTAAAAAAAGTAAAATGATATTTATAAAATGATGCCAACATAAAGTATACATATGGGGAATGTAAAATAATAACTATTTTTGGAGGTATTACTATGTATTTTGTAAGTAGAGAAATTGAAATTTTGAAATTTGCAAATTTTTCCAAATTTTTACTAAATTTGGTATTTTTTATCAATAAAAATGAAATATTTTGCCACAAATTTACTACTGTCGTGAAGCACAATATGTGACGAGAAAACAATCAGAATGGCCCGGATAAGTAAAAGCATTCTAAAGTTATTACCACATAAAGTGACACATGTCAGATTTGCATAAATCGGCCTGGGATTTAAGGTGAAAAGTGGCTCGGTACTGAAAGGATTAAATGATGGATCCTGTGTTATCTATACAGAGGTGATATCTGTCATTGTAACTCTACATGTGTTGATAATGAGAACAGCTATTGAAAAGTTACCTGTACAGAGCAGGGAATTATCCAGTGAGAAAATTGCAGGATGATAGATAGATAGATAGATAAATAGATAGATAGATAGATAGATAGATAGATAGATAGATAGATAAAAAAACAACCTCACCAAAAATTCTTAAACAAAAATATATGTCTAACATAATAACTTAATTTGAATAGGTCATTTTCTGATGACAAATTCCTTTTAAAGACTATCTTTGCATTTTTTGGAATTACACTCAATGTTATATTACAATATACACTGTATCTTCATTTCCAGATTCTCTTAAATTAATTCCCTTACATTGTAGTGTAAAGGGGGTGCCAATCTCTAAAGGAGCCCAAAGGGATATCAGTAATGGCTTTGACCAATCATATTCCCTGTTGCCTAAAATAAATGGGGGGGGAGGGGCACATGAGGGGCCAATCAGATGTCAGGTTGGAGAGAATGGATTTTAAATGGATTCAAAACTGCCTTTTGATTAGGATACTTATGTCCTTATATCGCAAAATATGTTTATTATATCACTTTAGTGTGGAAAATTATGATAGTGGATCTTGTTACCTAACACTTTTGAGACAAATAAAGGTTTTAAAGTATTCTTCAGGATTTATTAACACCCAAATAGTGTAGAGTGTAGAGTGTTGGTAACCCGTCAATTTAGTATTGAAATACTGAAGAACCATTTTAACCCCTTAGTGACCATAACTAAACCTTTCTACGTCAGTCACTAACGGACCTTAGGCTAGGCCACTGTTTTTTTATGGTGGCCTAGTCTAAGCTCTGCACAAATCTCCCATGCAGTGGGAACTTGGCATGGAATGGACTTGGAACATAAGAACCAGGCTCCTGCTCTAACAGCATGTATTGGTAGAAGCACCAATCCGGGCCATTTAACCCCTTAGATGCCTCGATTAATAGCTAATCTATTTGGTTTACAGGGAGGGACCTGCCTCTCTCTCCCATTGGCACCTCGCAAAAAAGATCATGAGATGCTGATGTATTTACTTAGCAGCCTGGGGCCTAAGGCGAGTTTCACACTTGTGTTTAAAGAGGCTCTGTCACCAGAATCAAACCTATTAAACTGGACACACTGGCTGGTGGAGCTCATAATGCTGATTAAAACTGTACCTTTCTTTTGTCTGTATGATAAATAGCTGCAGAGATATCGGCGTTTTTATTCCTATGCAAATGAGAATTTTGAGCACTCAGAGGCGGGGCGGAATATTCTGAGCACTGCTCTGCACACGCTCCCCTCACATTGACTGACAGAGCTAGACAGCAGGCTGAGGGCAGAGCTGTGTCTAGTAGCCGTGTGCTAGCAAGTAAATATCACATACACTGCACATACACTGCAGCTTCACCACACTGAGATCTTCTCAGAAAGCTCATCTACATATCACTGCTTTATTCACAGTCAGAATATGATTATACAGACACCAATAATGTGTGTTGGCTTATAAGCATAAAAACAGCAGAAATCTCGACGAGGTGATGCTATAGCTTAGTGGTATAGTGGTCTGCCCTGCATCAAGAAATCCCAGAAGATGTATGTTTTCTTTCTGTTATTGTATTTTTTTTTATTCAAAACCATATTATTTATATAATAAATAACATATGATAATAAGGCCTTACTATTAGAGATGAGCGAGTAGTGAAATATTCGAAATTTCGAAATTCGATTCGAATAGACCGCGAAATTCGACTATTCGACCAGATATCGAATCCCATTAAAGTCTATGGGGAAAAAATGCTCGCCACTTGGAAATCTCAATTCGACCACTTGGAGGTCACCAAGTCCACCCTGGAACCTCAGAAAAGGATGCCAACACTGCTGGAATGCAACTAGGACAGCAGGGGAAGCATGTCTGGGTGCATATAACGCGCCCAAGTCGCACTATTACGCCACTATCACAGCCTCTCAACAATACACTCCAAACACAATATAACCTCTCTGTAAAGTGAGACCATACAAGGAAACCTTCTTTCCTCTACATTGCCATGGACCCCAAGCCAAACTAGACAAAAAAGAAGATGAAATTCTGCACCCCTTAAAATCACGTTGCCTATGACAACCACAGATGGCATAGGCAAGGGGGAAAGCAAATAGACCCCACCCCTAATTGTCATTGTGTGTGTGTGTGAGATGTGGTCAGACATGTCTTCTTTAAAATGTAAAAACAACTCAAAAACACATGCAGAAGCCTTAAAATGCCCAAATTGTTGGCGCTTGAGATGTCAGTGACCCGACCTGGCCCAGTGTCATGTCTAGCAGGTAAAGCAGTGGGGATGTTGAGGGATGCATAGGACCGCAAAAGTCAGGAAGAGGACGTGGGCTGGCCAGAGGCTCATGGAAAATTTTGTGGAGGCCCAAGAGGTGAGACGTCTTAAAAATTGTTTGGAGGCTAAAGAGGTGAGACCTCTTAAACATTTTGTAGAGCCCCAAGAGGTGAGACCTCTTAAAAATTATGTGGAGGCCCAAGAGGTGAGACCTCTTAAAAATTATGTGGAGGCCCAAGAGGTGAGACCGCTTAAACATTTTGTGGAGGCCCAAGAGGTGAGACCTCTTAAACATTTTGTACAGGCCCAAGAGGTGAGACCTGTTAAACATTTTGTGGAGGCCCAAGAGGTGAGACCTGTTAAACATTTTGTGGAGGCCCAAGAGGTGAGACCTGTTAAAAATTATGTGGAGGCCCAATAGGTGAGACCTCTTAAACATTTTGTGCAGGCCCAAGAGGTGAGACGTGTTAAAAATTATGTGGAGGCCCAAGAGGTGAGACCTGTTAAACATTTTGTGGAGGCCCAAGAGGTGAGACCTCTTAAACATTTTGTGGAGGCCCAAGAGGTGAGACCTGTTAAACATTTTGTGGAGGCCCAAGAGGTGAGACCTGTTAAAAATTATGTGGAGGCCCAAGAGGTGAGACCTCTTAAACATTTTGTGGAGGCCCAAGAGGTGAGACCTGTTAAAAATTATGTGGAGGCCCAAGAGGTGAGCCATAAATATATACATTTTTCTTATTTACGGAGCAATTCTACGGCGGTTAAGGAGGAGGAGGAGGAGGAGGTGGAGGAGGAAATGGCACTTCATACAGATGGCACTTCACTTTTGGCTGCTTTCCACTGTTAACCTCTTAAACCTTTTGTGGAGGCCCAAAAGGTGAGACCTGTTAAAAATTATGTGGAGGCCCAAGAGGTGAGACCTGTTAAACATTTTGTGGAGGCCCAAGAGGTGAGACCTGTTAAACATTTTGTGGAGGCCCAAGAGGTGAGACCTGTTAAACATTTTGTGGAGGCCCAAGAGGTGAGACCTGTTAAACATTTTGTGGAGGCCCAAGAGGTGAGACCCGTTAAAAATTATGTGGAGGCCCAATAGGTGAGACCTCTTAAACATTTTGTGCAGGCCCAAGAGGTGAGACGTGTTAAAAATTATGTGGAGGCCCAAGAGGTGAGACCTGTTAAACCATTTTGTGGAGGCCCAAGAGGTGAGACCTCTTAAACATTTTGTGGAGGCCCAAGAGGTGAGACCTGTTAAACATTTTGTGGAGGCCCAAGAGGTGAGACCTGTTAAAAATTATGTGGAGGCCCAAGAGGTGAGACCTCTTAAACATTTTGTGGAGGCCCAAGAGGTGAGACCTGTTAAAAATTATGTGGAGGCCCAAGAGGTGAGCCATAAATATATACATTTTTCTTATTTACGGAGCAATTCTACGGCGGTTAAGGAGGAGGAGGAGGAGGAGGTGGAGGAGGAAATGGCACTTCATACAGATGGCACTTCACTTTTGGCTGCTTTCCACTGTTAACCTCTTAAACCTTTTGTGGAGGCCCAAAAGGTGAGACCTGTTAAAAATTATGTGGAGGCCCAAGAGGTGAGACCTGTTAAACATTTTGTGGAGGCCCATGAGGTGAGACCTGTTAAACATTTTGTGGAGGCCCAAGAGGTGAGACCTGTTAAACATTTTGTGGAGGCCCAAGAGGTGAGACCTGTTAAACATTTTGTGGAGGCCCAAGAGGTGAGACCCGTTAAAAATTATGTGGAGGCCCAATAGGTGAGACCTCTTAAACATTTTGTGCAGGCCCAAGAGGTGAGACGTGTTAAAAATTATGTGGAGGCCCAAGAGGTGAGACCTGTTAAACATTTTGTGGAGGCCCAAGAGGTGAGACCTCTTAAACATTTTGTGGAGGCCCAAGAGGTGAGACCTGTTAAAAATTATGTGGAGGCCCAAGAGGTGAGCCATAAATATATACATTTTTCTTATTTACGGAGCAATTCTACGGCGGTTAAGGAGGAGGAGGAGGAGGAGGTGGAGGAGGAAATGGCACTTCATACAGATGTCACTTCACTTTTGGCTGCTTTCCACTGTTAACCTCTTAAACCTTTTGTGGAGGCCCAAAAGGTGAGACCTGTTAAAAATTATGTGTAGGCCCAAGAGGTGAGACCTGTTAAACATTTTGTGGAGGCCCAAGAGGTGAGACCTGTTAAACATTTTGTGGAGGCCCAAGAGGTGAGACCTGTTAAACATTTTGTGGAGGCCCAAGAGGTGAGACCCGTTAAAAATTATGTGGAGGCCCAATAGGTGAGACCTCTTAAACATTTTGTGCAGGCCCAAGAGGTGAGACGTGTTAAAAATTATGTGGAGGCCCAAGAGGTGAGACCTGTTAAACATTTTGTGGAGGCCCAAGAGGTGAGACCTCTTAAACATTTTTGTGGAGGCCCAAGAGGTGAGACCTGTTAAACATTTTGTGGAGGCCCAAGAGGTGAGACCTGTTAAAAATTATGTGGAGGCCCAAGAGGTGAGACCTGTTAAACATTTTGTGGAGGCCCAAGAGGTGAGACCTGTTAAACATTTTGTGGAGGCCCAAGAGGTGAGACCTGTTAAACATTTTGTGGAGGCCCAAGAGGTGAGACCTGTTAAACATTTTGTGGAGGCCCAAGAGGTGAGAACGTATTAAAATTATGTGGAGGCCCAAGAGGTGAGACCTGTTAAACATTTTGTGGAGGCCCAAGAGGTGAGACCTCTTAAACATTTTGTGGAGGCCAAGAGGTGAGACCTGTTAAACATTTTGTGGAGGCCCAAGAGGTGAGACCTGTTAAAATTATGTGGAGGCCCAAGAGGTGACACCTCTTAAACATTTTGTGGAGGCCCAAGAGGTGAGACCGGTTAAAAATTATGTGGAGGCCCAAGAGGTGAGACCTGTTAAAAATTATGAGGAGGCCCAAGAGGTGAGACCTCTTAAAAATTATGTGGAGGCCCAAGAGGTGAGACCTGTGAAAAATTATGAGGAGGCACAAGAGGTGAGACCTCTTAAACATTTTGTGGGGGCCCAAGAGGTTGAAACCTCTTAAACATTTTGTGCAGGCCCAAGAGGTGAGACCGGTTAAAAATTATGAGGAGGCCCAAGAGGTGAGACCTCTTAAACATTTTGTGGAGGCCCAAGAGGTGAGCCATAAACATATAAATTTTTCTTATTTACGGAGCAATTCTACGGCGGTTAAGGAGGAGGAGGAGGTGGAGGAGGAAATGGCACTTCATACAGATGGCACTTCACTTTTGGCTGCTTTCCACGGTTGGAGAAGCAAAGTCCGGGTCAATCCACTTGCTGTTCATTTTGATTAGCGTCAGCCTGTCGGCACTGTCGGTTGACAGGCGGCTGCGCTTATCGGTTATAATGCCCCCGGCTGCGCTGAACACCCTTTCTGATAGCACGCTGGCGGCAGGGCAGGCAAGCACCTCCAAGGCGTACAGGGACAGTTCCAGCCACGTGTCCAACTTGGAGACCCAGTAAGTGTAGGACGCCGAGGGATCGGGGAGGACAGGGGTACGGTCTGCCAGGTACTCCCGCAACATCCGCCGATACTTGTCCCCTCCTGCTGATAGCGGGCCCCGCAGTGATGGAAGTTGCACGAGGGGGTGCCATGAACGTGTCCCACACCTTGGAGAGTGTTCCCCTGGTGGCTGTGGGCCTGATGGATGTTGTGGGACTCTGGGAGACCCTCTCCTCTCTGCCGCCAGCGATGGTGGGTGGGAAAATCTCCATCATGTTCTGCACGAGTTCCCTCTGGTATTCCAGCAATCGATTCGTCCTCTCCTCTACCGGAATAAAAGAGGAGACGTTATCTTTATACCGGGGGTCCAGGATTGCGAAGACCCAGTACAGTTTGTTCTCCACTATCCGGACAACACGTGTGTCCCGCGAAAAGCAGCCCAGCATGAAGTCAGCCATGTGTGCCAGACTCTGAATAGGCATGATGTCACTGCCCCCACCAGAAGGATCACTTGCCATTTCCTCCTCTTCCTCTTCCGCCTCCTCTCCGCCCCATCCGCGCTGAACCAATGGGACGCACACAGCCTGACTGCTACCCTCGCCGCCAGCATCCTCCTCCTCTCCATCAATGCTCTCTGCTGCTCACACACCCTGGCCAACATGGAATAGGTGGAATTCCAGCGAGTGGGCAGGTCGCACAACAGCCGATGTTCAGGCAAATGGAGGCGTTGCTGGAGTTTTTTTAAGCTAGCAGCAGCTACAGTTGACTTCCGAAAGTGAGCGCACAAGCGCCGCACTTTCACCAGTAGCTCTGCCAGGTTGGGGTAAGTCTTCAGAAATTTTTGGACTACCAGATTAAAAACGTGGGCCAGGCATGGTACGTGATTGAGTTCGGCAAGCTCCAGAGCCGCCACCAGGTTACGGCCGTTATCGCACACGACCATGCCTGGTCCTAGCTGCAGCGGCGACAGCCACATCTCCGTCTGCTGCAATATGGCGTCCCTCACCTCTGGGGCGCTGTGCTTCCTTTCGCCCAAGCTGATGAGCTTTAGCACCGCCTGCTGACGTCTCCCCGCGCCAGTGCTGCAACGCTTCCAGCTAGCGGCTGAGGGAGATGTTAAGGCACAGGAGGAGGAGGAGGAGGAGGAGGAGGAGGGGGGTTTATCAGAACCCATGCTGGCAATCTTGGGCGGGGTGGTAGGTAGGCCGTCTCTGTTTGCGACCCCGTCCCCGCTTCCACTACATTCACCCAGTGTGCCGTCAAAGAGATGTAGCGTCCCTGGCCGCAAGCGCTTGTCCACGAGTCGGTGGTCAAGTGGACCTTTGCGCTGACTGCGTACCTCAGGGCCCGCCTGAATGTTACGCGACACGTGCTGGTGCAGGGCGGGGACGGCACTCCGGAAAAGTAGTGGCGGCTGGGACGGAATAGCGAGGTGCGGCAGCCGCCATCAGGTCGCGGAAGGCCTGCGTCTCCACAAGCCTAAACGGCAACATCTCCAGGGCCAGCAGTTTGGAGATGTGGCAGTTTAAGGCTTGGGCTTGGGGGTGACTCGAGGCGTACTTCCGCCTGCGGTCGAACGCCTGCGAGATGGACAGTTGTTGGGACGAGGAGTGTGAGGGTGCAGGCGAAGAGGCGGGGGAAGGGGAGGCTGAAGGAGAAGGCCCCAAAGTAGCCGAGGCAGAGGCAGATGTGGAGGTGTCCTGGCTGGAGGTCTGGACCGCAGTGGCAGCACACAACAAAGGGGAAGAGGCAGTGGCAGCAGGACCGGGCGCAGTTTGTATTGCGTTTGCTCTCTCCCACTCAGCCCAGTGCTTGACTTCCAAGTGACGCCGCATGCCTGAGGTGGTCAGATTGCTCTTCTCAAAGCCCCTACTCAGTTTTGAGTGGCAGAGTGTGCAAACCCGCGCTCAGTTTGTCATCCGCACAAACATTAAAAATCTCCACACCACAGAAGTACGAGGCCTCGATGGGGGAGCTTCGCGCGACTGCCCGCTGCCGGGAAAAGCTTCGGCCGTGCTGGCTGTGGCCTCACTACTTTTTCTGGACTGTCCTCTGCCTCTGGACATCCCTCTGCCTGTGGACATCCCTCTGCCTGTGGACATCCTCTGCCTGTGGACATCCTCTGCCTCTGGACATCCCTCTGCCTCTTGCTGCCTTTTTCGGTGCTGCGCAGACCACCACCTCTC
>ONZH01011977.1:0-34460 GCA_900303285.1 Rhinella marina
GCAGTGCGAGATCTCTGGCCCAATTCATTTAACCCCTTAAAAACATTACTTATTCAAATCAGGGAAAAGTGCCTGTCTGCCCACTTTGATTGCCAGTTTTCATGCCCAAAACCCTGTTCGGGCCAGGCTGAACTGAACTGTATCTGATGCGGCATCACCCTCTGTATGTTGGCAGTGCGAGATCTCTGGCCCGAATTCATTTAACCCTTAAAAACATCAGTTACTTATTCAAATCAGGGAAAAGTGCCTGTCTGCCCACTTTGATGCCAGTTTTCATGCCCAAAACCTGTTCGGGCCAGGCTGAACTGAACTGTATCTGATGCGGGGCATCACCTCTGTATATGTCGGCAGTGCGAGATCTCTGGCCCGAATTCAATTTTAACCCCTTAAAAACATCAGTTACTTATTCAAATCAGGGAAAAAGTGCCTGTCTGCCCACTTTGATGCCAGTTTTCATGCCCAAAACCTGTTCGGGCCAGGCTGAACTGAACTGTATCTGATGCGGGCATCACCCTCTGTTGTCGGCAGTGCGAGATCTCTGGCCCAAATTCATTTAACCCCTTAAAAACATCAGTTACTTATTCAAATCATGGAAAAGTGCCTGTCTGCCATCTTTGATGCCAGTTTTCATGCCTAGAACTGTTCGGGCCAGGCTGAACTGAACTGTATCTGATGCGGGGCATCACCCTCTGTATGTTCAGGCAGTGCGAGATCTCTGGCGCCGAATTCATTTAACCCCTTAAAAACATCAGTTACTTATTCAAATCAGGGAAAAGTGCCTGTCTGCCACTTTGATGCCAGTTTTCATGCCCAAAACCTGTTCGGCCAGGCTGAACTGAAACTGTATCTGATGCGGGGCATCACCCTCTGTATGTCGGCAGTGCGAGATCTCTGGCCCGAATTCATTTAACCCCTTAAAAACATCAGTTACTTATTCAAATCAGGGAAAAGTGCCTGTCTGCCCACTTTGATGCCAGTTTTCATGCCCAAAACCTGTTCGGGCAGGGCTGAACTGAACTGTATCTGATGCGGGGCATCACCCTCTGTATGTCGGGCAGTGCGAGATCTCTTGGCCGAATTCATTTAACCCCTTAAAAACATCAGTTACTTATTCAAATCAGGGAAAAATGCCTGTCTGCCCACTTTGATGCCAGTTTTCATGCCCAAATCCTGTTCGGGCCAGGCTGAACTGAACTGTATCTGATGCGGGGCATCACCCTCTGTATGTCGGCAGTGCGAGATCTCTGGCCACGAATTCATTTAACCCCTAAAAACATCAGTTCTTATTCAATATCAGGGAAAAGTGCCTGTCCTGCCCACTTTGATGCCAGTTTTCATTGCCCAAAACCTGTTCGGGCCAGGCTGAACTGAACTGTATCTGATGCGGGGCATCACCCTCTGTATGTCGGCAGTGCGAGATCTCTGGCCCGAATTCATTTTAACCCCTTAAAACATCAGTTACTTATTCAAATCAGTGAAAAGTGCCTGTCTGCCCACTTTGATGCCAGTTTTCATGCCCAGAACCTGTTCGGGCCAGGCTGAACTGAACTGTATCTGATGCGGGGCATCACCCTCTGTATGTTGGCAGTGCGAGATCTCTGGCCCGAATTCATTTAACCCCTTAAAAACATCAGTTACTTATTCAAATCAGGGAAAAGTGCCTGTCTGCCCACTTTGATGCCAGTTTTCATGCCCAGAACCTGTTCGGGCCAGGCTGAACTGAACTGTATCTGATGCGGGGCATCACCCTCTGTATGTTGGAAGTGCGAGATCTCTGGCCCGAATTCATTTAACCCCTTAAAAACATCAGTTACTTATTCAAATCAGGGAAAAGTGCCTGTCTGCCCACTTTGATGCCAGTTTTCATGCCCAAACCTGTTCGGGCCAGGCTGAACTGAACTGTATCTGATGCGGGGCATCACGCTCTGTATGTCGGCAGTGCGAGATCTCTGGCCCGAATTCATTTAACCCCTTAAAAACATCAGTTACTTATTCAAATCAGGGAAAAATGCCTGTCTGCCCACTTTGATGCCAGTTTTCATGCCCAAAACCTGTTTGGGCCAGACTGAACTGAACTGTATCTGATGAGGGGCATCACCCTCTGTATATCGGCAGTGCGAGATCTCTGGCCCAAATTCATTTAACCCTTAAAAACATCAGTTACTTATTCAAATCAGTGAAAAGTGCTTGTCTGCCCACTTTGATGCCATTTTCATGCCAAAACCTGTTTGGGGCCAGAGCTGAACTGAAACTGTATCTGATGCGGGGCATCACCCTCTGTATGTCGGCAGTGCGAGATCTCTGGCCTAAATTCATTTAACCCCTTAAAAATATCAGTTACTTATTCAAATCAGGGAAAAGTGCCTGTCTGCCCACTTTGATGCCAGTTTTCATGCCCAGAACCTGTTCGGGCCAGGGTGAACTGAACCGTATCTGATGCGGGGCATCACCCTCTGTATGTCGGCAGTGCGAGATCTCTGGCCCGAATTCATTTAACCCCTTAAAAACATCAGTTACTTATTCAAATCAGTGAAAAGTGCCTGTCTGCCCACTTTGATGCCAGTTTTCATGCCCAGAACCTGTTCGGGCCAGGCTGAACTGAACTGTATCTGATGCGGGGCATCACCCTCTGTATGTTGGAAGTGCGAGATCTCTGGCCCGAATTCATTTAACCCCTTAAAAACATCAGTTACTTATTCAAATCAGGGAAAAGTGCCTGTCTGCCCACTTTGATGCCAGTTTTCATGCCCAGAACCTGTTCGGGCCAGGCTGAACTGAACTGTATCTGATGCGGGGCATCACCCTCTGTATGTCGGCAGTGCGAGATCTCTGGACCGAATTCATTTAACCCCTTAAAAACATCAGTTACTTATTCAAATCAGGGAAAAGTGCCTGTCTGCCCACTTTGATGCCAGTTTTCATGCCCAAAACCTGTTCGGGCAAGGCTGAACTGAACTGTATCTGATGCGGGGCATCACCGCTCTGTATGTCGGCAGTGCGAGATCTCTGGCCCGAATTCATTTAACCCCTTAAAAACATCAGTTACTTATTCAAATCAGGGAAAAATGCCTGTCTGCCCACTTTGATGCCAGTTTTCATGCCCAAAACCTGTTTGGGCCAGACTGAACTGAACTGTATCTGATGAGGGGCATCACCCTCTGTATATCGGCAGTGCGAGATCTCTGGCCCAAATTCATTTAACCCTTAAAAACATCAGTTACTTATTCAAATCAGTGAAAAGTGCCTGTCTGCCCACTTTGATGCCAATTTTCATGCCCAAAACCTGTTTGGGCCAGACTGAACTGAACTGTATCTGATGCGGGGCATCACCCTCTGTATGTCGGCAGTGCGAGATCTCTGGCCTAAATTCATTTAACCCCTTAAAAATATCAGTTACTTATTCAAATCAGGGAAAAGTGCCTGTCTGCCCACTTTGATGCCAGTTTTCATGCCCAGAACCTGTTCGGGCCAGGGTGAACTGAACTGTATCTGATGCGGGGCATCACCCTCTGTATGTCGGCAGTGCGAGATCTCTGGCCCGAATTCATTTAACCCCTTAAAAACATCAGTTACTTATTCAAATCAGTGAAAAGTGCCTGTCTGCCCACTTTGATGCCAGTTTTCATGCCCAGAACCTGTTCGGGCCAGGCTGAACTGAACTGTATCTGATGCGGGGCATCACCCTCTGTATGTTGGCAGTGCGAGATCTCTGGCCCGAATTCATTTAACCCCTTAAAAACATCAGTTACTTATTCAAATCAGGGAAAAGTGCCTGTCTGCCCACTTTGATGCCAGTTTTCATGCCCAAAACCTGTTCGGGCCAGGCTGAACTGAACTGTATCTGATGCGGGGCATCACCCTCTGTATGTCGGCAGTGCGAGATCTCTGGCCCGAATTCATTTAACCCCTTAAAAACATCAGTTACTTATTCAAATCAGGGAAAAGTGCCTGTCTGCCCACTTTGATGCCAGTTTTTCATGCCCAAAACCTGTTCGGGCCAGACTGAACTGAACTGTATCTGATGCGGGGCATCACCCTCTGTATGTCGGCAGTGCGAGATCTCTGGCCCAAATTTATTTAACCCCTTAAAAACATCAGTTACTTATTCAAATCAGTGAAAAGTGCCTGTCTGCCCAATTTGATGCCAATTTTCATGCCCAGAACCTGTTCGGGCCAGGCTGAACTGAACTGTATCTGATGCGGGGCATCACCCTCTGTATGTCGGCAGTGCGAGATCTCTGGCCCAAATTCATTTAACCCCTTAAAAATATCAGTTACTTATTCAAATCAGGGAAAAGTGCCTGTCTGCCCATTTTGATGCCAGTTTTCATGCCCAGAACCTGTTCGGGCCAGGCTGAACTGAACTGTATCTGATGCGGGGCATCACCCTCTGTATGTCGGCAGTGCGAGATCTCTGGCCCGAATTCATTTAACCCCTTAAAAACATCAGTTACTTATTCAAATCAGGTGAAAAGTGCCTGTCTGCCCACTTTGATGCCAGTTTTCATGCCCAGAACCTGTTCGGGCCAGGCTGAACTGAACTGTATCTGATGCGGGGCATCACCCTCTGTATGTCGGCAGTGCGAGATCTCTGGCCCGAATTCATTTAACCCCTTAAAAACATCAGTTACTTATTCAAATCAGTGAAAAGTGCCTGTCTGCCCACTTTGATGCCAGTTTTCATGCCCAGAACCTGTTCGGGCCAGGCTGAACTGAACTGTATCTGATGCGGGGCATCACCCTCTGTATGTCGGCAGTGCGAGATCTCTGGCCCGAATTCATTTAACCCCTTAAAAACATCAGTTACTTATTCAAATCAGGGAAAAGTGCCTGTCTGCCCACTTTGATGCCAGTTTTCATGCCCAAAACCTGTTCGGGCCAGGCTGAACTGAACTGTATCTGATGCGGGGCATCACCCTCTGTATGTCGGCAGTGCGAGATCTCTGGCCCGAATTCATTTAACCCCTTAAAAACATCAGTTACTTATTCAAATCAGGGAAAAGTGCCTGTCTGCCCACTTTGATGCCAGTTTTCATGCCCAAAACCTGTTCGGGCCAGGCTGAACTGAACTGTATCTGATGCGGGGCATCACCCTCTGTATGTCGGCAGTGCGAGATCTCTGGCCCGAATTCATTTAACCCCTTAAAAACATCAGTTACTTATTCAAATCAGTGAAAAGTGCCTGTCTGCCCACTTTTGATGCCAGTTTTCATGCCCAGAACCTGTTCGGGCCAGGCTGAACTGAACTGTATCTGATGCGGGGCATCACCCTCTGTATGTCGGCAGTGCGAGATCTCTGGCCCGAATTCATTTAACCCCTTAAAAACATCAGTTACTTATTCAAATCAGGGAAAAGTGCCTGTCTGCCCACTTTTGATGCCAGTTTTCATGCCCAAAACCTGTTCGGGCCAGGCTGAACTGAACTGTATCTGATGTGGGGCATCACCCTCTGTATGTCGGCAGTGCGAGATCTCTGGCCCGAATACATTTAACCCCTTAAAAACATCAGTTACTTATTCAAATCAGTGAAAAGTGCCTGTCTGCCCACTTTGATGCCAGTTTTCATGCCCAGAACCTGTTCGGGCCAGGCTGAACTGAACTGTATCTGATGTGGGGCATCACCCTCTGTATGTCGGCAGTGCGAGATCTCTGGCCCGAATTCATTTAACTCCTTAAAAACATCAGTTACTTATTCAAATCAGGGAAAAGTGTCTGTCTGCCCACTTTGATGCCAGTTTTCATGCCCAAAACCTGTTCGGGCCAGGCTGAACTGAACTGTATCTGATGCGGGGCATCACCCTCTGTATGTCAGCAGTGCGAGATCTCTGGCCCGAATTCATTTAACCCCTTAAAAACATCAGTTACTTATTCAAATCAGTGAAAAGTGCCTGTCTGCCCATTTTGATGCCAGTTTTTCATGCCCAGAACCTGTTCGGGCCAGGCTGAACTGAACTGTATCTGATGCGGGGCATCACACTCTGTATCTCGGCAGTGCAAGATCTCTGGCCCGAATTCATTTAACCCCTTAAAAACATCAGTTACTTATTCAAATCAGGGAAAAGTGCCTGTCTGCCCAATTTGATGCCAGTTTTCATGCCCAAAACCTGTTCGGGCCAGGCTGAACTGAACTGTATCTGATGTGGGGCATCACCCTCTGTATGTCGGCAGTGCGAAATCTCTGGCCCGAATTCATTTAACTCTTTAAATCACACTTTCTTTGTGCCTACTTAGATGCCCATTTTGTGCCCATCTTTTGGATTTTCATGCTGCTTTCAACTGATTTACATTAAGCTCGGCTCACTGCAACTTTTTATTGTACTGTTGATAAGGTGTCCTCAAAATTCTTAAATAAAACCAAAAATTAAAAATGATGTGAATAAGAAACTGACGAATAAGAAACCAACTTCAGCCTCGAATAAGAAACTGGCCGAATAAGAAACCAACTTCAGCCTCGTGTACACACTGCATCTATTATACCTCTTACTACGTTACCATCAGCAACATGTGACTGGTGATGTCACACCTTCTGTTACCCACTGCATTCTAGCTCCTACTGAGTATTATTATACAGTTTGTATACACTGTACTCAGGGGCACATATAAGAGGCACTATACATAAATGGGGGGAAAAGAAGAGGCACCATACATAAAGGGGCACATAGAAGAGGCACTGTACATAAAGGGGCACATATAAGAGGCACTGTACATAAAGGGGCACATAGAAGAGGCACTGTACATAAAGGGGCACATAGAGGAGGCACTGTACATAAAGGGGCACATAGAAGAGGCACTATACATAAAGGGGCACATAGAGGAGGCACTGTACATAAAGGGGCACATAGAAGAGGCACTATACATAAAGGGGCACATAGAAGAGGCACTGTACATAAAGGGGCACATAGAAGAGGCACTGTACATAAAGGGGCACATAGAAGAGGCACTGTACATAAAGGGGCACATAGAAGAGGCACTGTACATAAAGGGGCACATAGAAGAGGCACTGTACATAAGGGGCACATAGAAGAGGCACTGTACATAAAGGGGCACATAGAAGAGGCACTGTACATAAAGGGGCACATAGAAGAGGCACTGTACATAAAGGGGCACATAGAGGAGGCACTGTACATAAAGGGGCACATATAAGAGGCACTATACATAAAGGGGCACATAGAGGAGGCACTGTACATAAAGGGGCACATAGAAGAGGCACTGTACATAAAAGGGGCACATAGAGGAGGCACTGTACATAAAGGGGCACATAGAAGAGGCACTGTACATAAAGGGGCACATAGAAGAGGCACTGTACATAAAGGGGCACATATAAGAGGCACTGTACATAAAGGGGCACATAGAAGAGGCACTGTACATAAAGGGGCACATAGAAGAGGCACTGTACATAAAGGGGCACATAGAAGAGGCACTGTACATAAAGGGGCACATAGAGGAGGCACTGTACATAAAGGGGCACATATAAGAGGCACTGTGCATAAAGGGGCACATAGAAGAGGCACTGTACATAAAGGGGCACATAGAGGAGGCACTGTACATAAAGGGGCACATAGAGGAGGCACTGTACATAAAGGGGCACATATAAGAGGCACTGTGCATAAAGGGGCACATAGAGGAGGCACTGTACATAAAGGGGCACATATAAGAGGCACTGTACATAAAGGGGCACATATAAGAGGCACTGTACATAAAGGGGCACATAGAAGAGGCATTATACATAAAGGGGCACATAGAGGAGGCACTGTACATAAAGGGGCACATAGAAGAGGTACTATACATAAAGGGGCACATAGAAGAGGCACTGTACATAAAGGGGCACATAGAAGAGGCACTATACATAAAGGGGCACATAGAAGAGGCACTATACATAAAGGGGCACATAGAAGAGGCACTGTACATAAAGGGCACATATAAGAGGCACTGTGCATAAAGGGGCACATAGAAGAGGCACTGTACATAAAGGGGCACATAGAAGAGGCACTGTACATAAAGGGGCACATAGAAGAGGCACTGTACATAAAGGGGCACATAGAAGAGGCACTGTGCATAAAGGGGCACATAGAAGAGGCACTGTACATAAAGGGGCACATAGAAGAGGCACTGTACATAAAGGGGCACATAGAAGAGGCACTATACATAAAGGGGCACATAGAAGAGGCACTATACATAAAGGGGCACATAGAAGAGGCACTGTACATAAAGGGGCACATATAAGAGGCACTGTGCATAAAGGGGCACATAGAAGAGGCACTGTACATAAAGGGGCACATAGAAGAGGCACTGTACATAAAGGGGCACATAGAAGAGGCACTGTACATAAGGGAAAGGGGCCTTACATAAGGGCAAGAGAGGCACTATACATAAAGGGGCACATAGAAAGGCACTGTACATAAAGGGCTACATAAGGGAAAGAGGCACTATACATAAAGGGGCACATAGAAGAGGCACTGTACATAAAGGGGTACATAGAAGAGGCACTATACATAAAGGGGCACATAGAAGAGGCACTATACATAAAGGGGCACATAGAAGAGGCACTGTACATAAAGGGGCACATAGAAGAGGCACTATACATAAAGGGGCACATAGAAGAGGCACTGTACATAAAGGGGCACATAGAAGAGGCACTGTACATGAAGGGGCACATTTGACGTATTGGTTTGGTTCTGTTGCTATATTTGTTGTTGATTTTGTTGCTGTATTTGACATCTAGGCTTGGTTCTGGTGCTGTATTCATGCGATGAACTTGGTTCTGATGCTTTGTTCATGCAGTGATCTTGGATAATGCTCTGTATTTGTTTGTTAAACATTCATCTGATGCTATACTCCGAACTCATACCAAATATTCACATTTGCTTTTGGGCCACTGTCACAGATTCTGTCAAAAAGACCGGACACAAGTCCGGCATGCAAACTTTTTTGTCCAGTAATGGAGCAGCATCCTGAGAAGACCCCATTATAGTCAATGGAGTCTCTTCTGTTCTGGAGGTGGTAAATCTTGTCCGTCTAATAATCAGGCTGTTGCTACGGGATTGCACATGTACGTACAATCCCAACATGAAAACACAACCTGCTGCCGCCTTTTAATGATTTAAAGCCCAGTTACCTATACTGCCTTTATATGGTAGGTGGAGTTAAACAGGTTAAGGTGGGCTGCTACACATGGGCCAGTGCTGGGTGCTTGCCCTCCAGGCTAAAATTTGCCAGCCAGCCCCTGCTGTTGACCTGTCCCTAAGATAGGTCATAACTATGTAAATCACAGATAACCCATTTAACAACTCCCCTATGATGTTTTTGTAGTTATGACCACCTCTGTTCCCCATATCCAGATGGGGCAATGTTGGGTGGAGGGGGGCATTCGTGTGGACATGCTATAAATGTCTTTCATCCATCGAGGCTTATAAGACGCACCTCTGTTTACTAAAATACTAGGAAAGAGTTACTTTGTAACGATTAACAAATTTTTTTTTAAAAAATCCCTAATATTTTGGATCCTGCGTGATGACTAATGTCTTTCCCATCTACAAAATTTTAGACTTAACTTTTCATTAAATTTTTTAGAAGATTTTCATTTAATTTTTCTATAAATTCTTACTTTATAAAACTACTTTGCAGCCGCCAAGTTGTCAAGCGGTGGCAGCATCGACTCTAATACATTGTCTGACTATTCACAGACATGAATCATGCAACCCTCAGTTTATTAAGTCTTCAGACTCAAGAGGGGTCTTTTTTTGAAGAGGTCTTGGCGCTGACACTTGAGATAAAATTGCCCATTTGTTGCTGACTGTTCGTAGAGATTGACATCATGATAAATGCTACGGATTTAATTTTAGAAAATTGTACTGAACGTTTATAGAGGAAATTTAAGGGAATTGCTGTTTTTAACTGCTGAAAACCTTTGTGATTTAAAAGAAATTTAATACAGATTGTACATGATGAAGGGATATAGTCACGGTACTCATTTATTTTTAGTTAAGTCTTTCAGTAAATAATCCAACCTAGTTCTAGGGGAACATCTTAGAATTTAAGATAACTACTTGGCTAGTTAAAGTCAGTTTGAAGTAAATTCTTTGTATCCATGGAGGGGGGTCCTTTGGAATTTTCAGGGAGTACAATATTGATGACCCATCCTCAGCATAGGTCATCAATATCTGATCATTGGGAGTGTGACTCCCACCACCCTAGATGATCAGCTGTATGAAAAGGAGGCAGTGCCCCGATGAATGCTTGGGTCTCTTCCTATGCCACTCAGATCACGTTATGGTCATCGTTCACATGACCTTTGTGCATCTCAGTCCCACTGAAGTGAATGGGCCTGGGCTGCAATACCAAGCACTGCCACTATACCAATGCCATAATTAATCCGCAGTGCTTGCTAGAATACCGTAGACTCCTCACACAGATGATTTGGACATTTGGACCCCCATGGATCAGATGTTGATGAATTATCCTGAGGATAGGTCATCAATATTGTACTCCTGGAAAACCACTTTATTAAAAATGGAGACTCCATATAATAATGGCTCAAAGATGTTATTGTTGAGTGTTGAAGGGGTACAAGCATAGCTCTCCCAGTAGTTGGTCAGATCAGTGATAACAATAAAAGCAGATGAGTGTGATTATTTTTTTGGAAGCATCCAATCATGTCAGTGAGGATGGCTAAACACTGTTAACCAATCTCAACCAAATATGTACACGGCTCACTCACATGGGAATAGTTTTTTAATGGCATCTACAAAACCCAGATTCATCCGGATTGGGGGTCACTGTTCGATAGAATGCTTTTCAATTGTCCCAGTGTCTGATTGCTTTACATTACTCTAACAGCCCCTTGGCATTGAGCTGTGTGAAATCTAATTTGTGTTGACTGTTTTGTCATGGAAACCCAATCCCAATGAGCAGTTCTTGCCTTTGTTACAAGAGCAATTTCAAACTCAGGATTGAGATCATTTACTGGCTATTTACAATAGCACCCACCAAGCAGTCTTGTTCTGACATCTCATGTGGTTTCTACAGGTGCAGATTAGGCATAAACCTTATAGGGAAATTTCCCAGTGGGCCGATGCCCAGGGGGGCTACCTGGGCCCTCCTCACAGCTGCCAGTGGAAGTTTTTGGGGATGTATTTTGTGCTGCTGGCAGTATTTTGTGATGGACTGTGGTATTGGGCTCTGTTGGGGTGGTATAATGTGCTACAATATAGTACAGATGGTCCTGCCTTCCATCAATTTGACCCAACTACAAAACGGGGCCACTTTAAGTTCCCAGTCCACCCCTGGGTCTATGGTTTTGGGAGTGAGCTTTTGCTTCCCTACTTCCACTTGGCCATAACAGCTCTCACTGTTTACTCAACAGAAACTTGTTGAACCATCTTATTGGAAAGTTGTCCAATGATAGTGCCAACAGTGAAAGTGTTTTTTTGCTGCTTAGGACTTTCTTGGCATATTAATAGACATATCAGTATACAACAAGTATACTCCATCGATTTTTGCTCTTACTACACTGAGGTAATAAAATCATACTGCGCATGTGCCCATCAATAAGCGCAATGACACTGACCCTGGCATTTTTCATTCGCCGGGAGTGGAGCCGTAAATCTTGCTGCCCATTTGCCCTTACCACACAGAGATAGCTCTGATCTACAGTGGCATGATGGCCGATATAGGCCATATTCAGATATGCCGCTTACCCTTCTGGCCAGAGGTACGATACCCTACTATGGTACCTTTATTTATTGATGGACTCTCACTGGGACAGCCTTATAATTGCTAGTTTGTGTTGTTATGTACAATTACGTGCAATTGCTAACGTTATACTTATCCTTTACTTGACATATACAGACACATGGGGTAAACCCATGTTTTTTCAACATATTTCATGTGGTCTAATATTAATGCAAATTTGGATGATGGTACACTAGGCTTTTTTGTATTATTTATACATATAGGTCAGAAATTGACATGTTATTTGATACCTTGGAGGTGCACTCCATTATGTCTAATATTGAGTATATATAGTACCTGCAGCAATTATGTGGACTCCTTATGTACAGACTGTACCAGGACCAACTTTGGTCCTATACACATCATAGAAGACAACTATACCGTTCTGGATATTTTCCTTTGTTTAATTGACTAATATTATGATGTTATCAACGTAATTTTTTACAGATCCCTTGATAAAGGTCATCTGAGAGAACCGAAATGTTGGGAAATGATAAAATGGCCTTATGAATATCTAATTTTTTGGATAAAAATGACTTTGTTCAATGATATTTCTTTGATTAAAAACATTTACGAAAGAACTGGAGTGCCATAGAACCTTCTATACTAATAACGGGACCTGACGTGCAAGTCTGATTCAAGAGTGTGTGTGGCAAAGAGGTTGCACAGTGACAGGGGGACCTTCCAGGCTGGTCTTGACCCCATTTCAGAGGGAATGGGGATGAGAAGCTGTACAATGATATGGTCTTCACAGGTGCTCACAGGTGGGAAAAAAAGGTGGAAAATGGCATGGGGGTTAAGAGTCATTTTTATGATTGCAATGGAAAACCCTGTCCTCTATTTACACCACAGGACTCTGAATGGTAGATTTGACTTCTGGGATATTCACTGATGCCAAGAATAAGTGTGAATGTTTTTTTACAGTGAGACTTTTATTGCATATTTAGTGGATCTGCTGTAAAATTCTGTAGCAGGACAACTCTGTTCCTTCCGATGTTTGTCTACGGAGATTGCATGGCTGTATACTTGGTTTAATGTGTCAGTTGTAAGTAACGAAGATGAAATGGCCCAAGCTACTAATTAGATGGAGCGTGTGTATTTATAATTAAGATCTTTGGAGATCTCAGTGCAAGAATTTTATTCAAGACTGAGATATTGATTTTCTTAAAGTTTGTAATTAAAGGGAACCTGTCATCACCTTTATGCTACCCATACTAACGGCAGAATAAAGTAGAGACAGGTGAGTTGATTTCAGCGGTCTGTCATTTATAAGTTAAAAGTAAGTGGTTACCGAGAACCAACATCACAAACATTGCAGATTAGGCCTGGAAAAGAGTCAAATCTTCATGAGAAGAGCCATGGTTATTCATGAATTCCTGCTCTCCCTGCCCACCTGCTGATGACTGACAGGCTTCTACCTAGTTTTCTCCTTGTATCTCTAGGAGAGAACTGCCAATCATCAGCAGATGGGCAGGAGAGCAGGAGATTATGAATAACCATGACTCTTCTCAGGTAGATTTGACTCTTTTCAAGGCCTGAGCTGCAATGATTATGATGCTGGTTCTCGGCAACCACTTACTTTTAGCTTATGAGTAACACACCGCTGAAATCAGCATTTCTGTCACTAATTTATGCTGCCCTCAGTACAGTCAGCATAAAGTTGACGACAGGTTCCCTTTAAGTCCTATCTCTATTCGGTCCTTTAGAGACTTTTCTAGGTTGTAATAAACATCCAGTATTCCGTGATTAACTGGTATAAAGAAATGTCTCGGTAATAATAGGGCGCCTGCCACTTCGTATAAAATAAATCAATCCAGTTATGATTTGGATCCCAAGATGTTCTTTGGCAAGTAATGAGCTACCAGCTGGTGTGAAGGAACTTCAGTGAGTCAATAGAAATTTAATAAGACATCTTAATGCTCAGATCTGATTTTATTATAGACTCCTGTTAACTCATTAGGCTTTATGTTGTTTGAAGATCTTATAAGTAATTTCAGACAGTTTTACTTGTGAATATTTTGTGCTATACTTGGGCTTACCTGGCAATTACTGAATTGGTTCAAGGAAGCATCTACTTGCATTCTCTTAATGCTAGTCCCCAAGATGCTAATAATTAGGACTACACATGACCTGTAGAGTGGAGTTCCTTACTACTGGGACTGTTACAAAGAAAATTGGCATTGGTTTTTGGGCCTCAATATACACAGTGGAATGAGAGAATATGTCCTCAATGTTAATCTGGTCTGGATCGAAAGGGAAATTATTTCTTTTTAGGGCAGATTGTGTTTTGCATTATGGGTTTTCTACATTTCTCTGGATCAATAAAAGGGAAACAATTTTCTAAACGCTTAGACATACCTCTTTCCCTTTACCCTTCACACTTTGGATCTTATCTTTACCCGCCTCTGCTCCCTATCTAAGCGTTGTAACTTGTCTCTCCCCCTATCCGATCACAACCTACCCACCTTCTGTTCACTGGTCTCTTCTGCTGCCCCCCCAGTCCACACACTAGCGCACCCTTGCAGAAACCTTTAAAATCTTGACTTTCGCTTGCTTTCTGACTCTCTTCTGCCACTCTCTACCGTATGTTCCTTCCAGGATGCAGATGCTGCCACCACCCTGCATGATAACACACTAACTACAGCTGTGGACTCAGTTTCACCCTCACAAACAACAAAACCCAAAAAATCAATAGACAACCCTGACTCACTAGCCTGACCAAAGAACGGAGACAAGCTTCCTGGGATGTAGAGCGGCGATGGAAGAAATCCCTTCACCACATACAAACAATCCCTCCTCACTTACAAATCCTCTCTCGCTGCTGCGAAACAGGCCTACTTCTCATCTCTCATATCTTCCCTGTCTCACAACTTGAAACAACTTTCTAACACTTTTAATTCTCTTCTCTGCCCCCAGTGCCCCCACCCTCACCTCTCATCTCAGCTAAGGACTTTGCCACATACTTTAAACAAGAGATTGACAACATCAGAGAAAGCTTCAGTGCACAGTCCCCACAGACCCTCTACACAACTACTCAGTTCTCTTCTCCCAAAACTTGCTTCTCCACCATTACAGAGGAAAAACTTTCCACCCTACTCTCCAGATCACATCTCATCACCTGTGCACTTGAACCAATCTCACCCCACCTCATACCCAGCCTCACCAATGTTGTTTATCCCAGCCCTAACTTTTCTCTTCAATATATCAATAACCACTGGTGTCTTTCCCTCTGGTTTTCAACATGCTACCATTACACCCATCCTCAAAAGCCTTGCCTTGACCCACCTTCTTTGTCCAGTTATTGTCCCATATCACTTCTCCCATATGCCTCAAAGCTACTTGTACAACATGTCTTCTTTGAACTGTCCTCTCACCCTCTTCCTACTCCCTCTTTGACCGGCAATCTGGCTTCCCACCCCATCACTCAACTAAAACTGCCCTTACCAAAGTCATCAACAACCGGCTAACTGCCAAAACCAAACAACCCTACTATGTCCTCCTCCTCCTCGACCTTTCCTCTGCCTTTGACACTGTCGACAACTCCCTTCTGTTACAAACTCTCTCATCTCTTTGCATCACGGACAAGGGCCTCTCCTGGATCATATTGCTTTGCTTTGCTCAACACTAATCCTCCTGGCACTCTGAAAAGAACATTTTCTCTAGCAAGCTTTCCTTATTTGATGACATTATAGAGTGTGCAGAAGAGCCTGGAGTAACACACTTTAGCACTCAGTCTGGACTTCTATCTGATCGATCCATAAACCTGAAGAGTTCCATTTGCTTTGCTTGGCTTTACTATTCTCACTCGTTTGTTAAGTATGTTACATTGTAGTTTTTTTTGTGTGTTCATCTTGTTTGCCTAGAAAAGTGAGTGAAATGCTCTAATTAGACTTCTATTTTATGACCTCTGAATAGCTTGATGATGTTACACAATCTGCTCATAACAAAGTCAGTGAAGATCCCAGGGCAAATAATGTAGAATCACATCATCCATTAGAAAATGAGCCCTTAAAGGGGTTGTCCGACGAAAAAATATTCTACAGTTTTCAAACCAGCACATGGATCTGAATACTTTTGTAATTGTATGTAATTAAAAATGTATTCAATTAAATCTATCTGTACAGTGCCACCTGCTTGTTAAAGGGGCTTTTCCATCTCAAGATTTCCCATCTACAAATCTGAAACGTCCCCCCTCCCCCGCCAATGCCAATTTCTTAACCTAACCCGTTTGCCACAATGAAAGCGCTCATTGCCCATGGCCCTTCTGCTGCCCCCCTCTTTCCCCTACCTGGTACTGCCTGAGGCGACTGGCTCACCTGGTGCACCCCTGACCCCACCGATCTGATATTGATGACCTATCCTGAGGATAGGATATCAATAGGCTCTATAACACGCTGCCTGCAGATTAATTCACATTTTCATAGTGGCAGTTTCCCTTTAAAACAGTCAAGACAGTTGCATCATAGATAGAACACAGGACACCATAAATGGTGACCTACAGTATCTTCTGCTGATGGATTTACTCGTCCTCTATTGTTGCAATGTTCTTGTATTTGGACTAATACAGATAATAGGAGTCTATTAAGTAATTATCCTAATTGAGTTCCGGAAAGAACCAGAAAAGTTGATGTTGATTGACAGGTGCGCTTCGTAGGTGGAATGACACTGGAGTCTTGTATAAGATTTTTAGTTTTGCACTGAACACGTCTTCCCACGTCTGGGGGATAATTTGGAGTTGGGAACAGGGTTGTAATTCTACATACTTGAGATGTCATCATGGATCAGAGGCCTGATACAAGATGTTCTTTTACTTATTAGCGGCTTATAGAACGGCTATAATTTAACTCCCATGGATTGTAGCGGTGCTGGTGATGTTCAGATGGATTTGTCTTGCTCACAGCATTATTTGTAGGACATTTTATGTTGTAGCTCAAGTATATTAACTTTTACATTGAATTTCTGATGTAATTACATAGAACCAATAAAAATTTATCATACACACAAGGCCACTCACCACAGATATTTTATATTTGTCCATGCCACACAGGGGAGCAGTTCATGAAAAGAATTGTTAAATTCTGAAATCGTTCCTATCGCCACTGTGTGTGTGTATTATATTATTGAGCTCAATGAGGGTTGTTACTATGTCTATGCATTGAGCTCCCCCTAGTGGCAGAAAGGCAGAATTTATTTTATACCTTTACACCGTGGATGTCTGAAGTAATAACTACATAATATTATATATCAGGGCTCCAGATGGCGACCAAAATGGTCGCAAATGCGACTTAGATTTGACAAATGGCACATTGACACATTTGCGCCTGGACCCGATCAGCACCTACTGATACTAGGCTGCGCTACTGCGCAGCCTAGTATCAGAGAACATGGAGACATGCAGACAAAATAAAAAAAAAAAATCTCTCACCTGTCCTGCGCTGCAGCTCCGCTCCGGTGTCCGGCGCTCCTCTTCTTCTCTGGGCCTGCGCTGCACTGTCCTGACCGCGTACAGCGTCAGGACGTAGTGCGCGCACTCTGACCTGACGCTGCACGCAGTCAGCTGACAGTGCAGCGCCGGAGACTGAGGAGCTCTGGACACCGGAGCGGAGGCGCGGCGCAGGACAGGTGAGAGATTTTTTTTATTTTATTCTGATGGTGGCAGTGTGGGCTGATCTGAGGTCTGAAGGGGGCACAAGTGGGCTGGCCTGAAGGGGGCACAAGTGGGCTGGCCTGAAGGGGGCACTGTGGGCTGGCCTGAAGGGGGCACTGTGGGCTGGCCTGAAGGGGGCACTGTGGGCTGGCCTGAAGGGGGCACTGTGGGCTGGCCTGAAGGGGGCACTGTGGGCTGGCCCGAGGTCTGAAGGGGGCACGGTGGGCTGGCCCGAGGTCTGAAGGGGGCACGGTGGGCTGGCCCGAGGTCTGAAAGGGGCACGGTGGGCTGGCCCGAGGTCTGAAGGGGGCACGGTGGGCTGGCCCGAGGTCTGAAGGGGGCACGGTGGGCTGGCCCGAGGTCTGAAGGGGGCACGGTGGGCTGGCCCGAGGTCTGAAGGGGGCACGGTGGGCTGGCCCGAGGTCTGAAGGGGGCACGGTGGGCTGGCCCGAGGTCTGAAGGGGGCACGGTGGGCTGGCCCGAGGTCTGATGGGGGCACGGTGGGCTAATCCGAGGTCTGAAGGGGGCACGCTGGGCTGATCCGAGGTCTGAGGGGGCACGCTGGGCTGATCCGAGGTCTGAAGGGGGCACGCTGGACTGATCCGAGGTCTGAAGGGGGCACGCTGGGCTGATCCGAGGTCTGAAGGGGGCACGCTGGGCTGATCCGAGGTCTGAAGGGGGCACGCTGGGCTGATCCGAGGTCTGATGGGGGCACGCTGGGCTGAACTGAGGTCTGATGGGGGCACGGTGGGCTGGCCCGAGGTCTGAAGGGGGCACGGTGGGCTGGCCCGAGGTCTGAAGGGGCACGGTGGGCTGGCCCGAGGTCTGAAGGGGGCACGGTGGGCTGGCCCGAGGTCTGAAGGGGGCACGGTGGGCTGGCCCGAGGTCTGAAGGGGGCACGGTGGGCTGATCCGAGGTCTGAAGGGGGCACGCTGGGCTGATCCGAGGTCTGAGGGGGCACGCTGGGCTGATCCGAGGTCTGAAGGGGGCACGCTGGACTGATCCAAGGTCTGAAGGGGGCACGCTGGGCTGATCCGAGGTCTGAAGGGGGCACGCTGGGCTGATCCGAGGTCTGAAGGGGGCACGCTGGGCTCATCCGAGGTCTGATGGGGGCACACTGGGCTGAACTGAGGTCTGATGGGGGCACGGTGGGCTGGCCCGAGGTCTGAAGGGGGCACGGTGGGCTGGCCCGAGGTCTGAAGGGGGCACGGTGGGCTGGCCCGAGGTCTGAAGGGGGCACGGTGGGCTGGCCCGAGGTCTGAAGGGGGCACAGTGGGCTGGCCCGAGGTCTGAAGGGGCACGGTGGGCTGATCCGAGGTCTGAAGGGGGCACGCTGGGCTGATCCGAGGTCTGAAGGGGGCACGCTGGGCTGATCCGAGGTCTGATGGGGGCACGCTGGGCTGATCCGAGGTCTGATGGGGGCTCTCTGGGCTGATCTGAGGTCTGATGGGGGAACGCTGGGCTGATCTGAGGTCTGATGGGGGCACGGTGGGCTGGCCCGAGGTCTGAAGGGGGCACGGTGGGCTGGCCCGAGGTCTGAAGGGGGCACGGTGGGCTGGCCCGAGGTCTGAAGGGGGCACGGTGGGCTGGCCTGAGGTCTGAAGGGGGCACGGTGGGCTGGCCCGAGGTCTGAAGGGGGCACGGTGGGCTGGCCCGAGGTCTGAAGGGGGCACGGTGGGCTGGCCCGAGGTCTGAAGGGGGCACGGTGGGCTGGCCCGAAGTCTGAAGGGGGCACGGTGGGCTGGCCCGAGGTCTGATGGGGGCACGGTGGGCTGGCCCGAGGTCTGATGGGGGCACGGTGGGCTGATCCGAGGTCTGAAGGGGGCACGCTGGGCTGATCCGAGGTCTGAAGGGGGCACGCTGGACTGATCCGAGATCTGAAGGGGGCACGCTGGGCTGATCCGAGGTCTGAAGGGGGCACGCTGGGCTGATCCGAGGTCTGATGGGGGCACGCTGGGCTGATCCGAGGTCTGATGGGGGAACGCTGGGCTGATTCGAGGTCTGATGGGGGCACGCTGGGCTGATCTGAGGACTGATGGGGCCAATAATTATTAAATAAAAAGTAAAAAAAAACAAAACAAAACCCACCAATATATTAATATATATACAACCATGTGAACGTGCCCGCATCTATTCCGCAATTTTGCAGAATAGATACGGCTGCATTCACTTAAATGGGCGGCTTGTGAACTTGCCTAGCCGCGGCTCCGCAAGAAATGATAGAAAATGTCCTATTTTTGCCCGCAACAGAAGACAAGAACAGGCATTTTGATCAGGACGCCCGGCCACGTTCGGCAAATTGCGGAACACAGGCCGGGCGGCATTCGTGGTATTGCAGATCCGTATTTTTGCGGATCCCCAATACTAAGGCCGTCTGAATGGCCCATTAATCACCCCATTTCTCAATTTTACATATAAAATATATTAATAAATGTCCAAAAAGTCCAAACTATTAAAATATAAAAAAAAAGATCCTATACAGTGAACACGTAAAAGAAAAATAAATAAATAAAACCTCACAATTCACTATGTTTTAGTCACCTTGTCCCCCGAAAAAAATAGGATAGGACAATTCTATTAAGGGCCGGACGTTATAATTTTATGTATTTAAATTTGGCGCCTAAAAATTTTATTTGGCTCCTAAATTTTTCAGGTTAGGAGCCAATGGCTCCTTGGATTTTTTTTAGTCTGGAGCACTGTATATTAACCCTTCATTACCATGTAATGTGTATATCAATTCAATATTCTGCGGATTACGTCAGCGCTGTATAAGTGAGTATAATAAATAATCAAACAAAATAAATAATATAATAAATATATAAAATAAATAATATCAATCCATTCTTCTTAACTCCTTCAACCCCGGGCCTGTTTTCACCTTCCTGCCCAGGCCATTTTTTGCAAATCTGACATGTGTCACTTTATGTGGTAATAACTTTGGAACGCTTTCACTTATCCAAGCCATTCTGAGATTGTTTTCTCGTCACATATTGTGCTTCGTGACAGTAGTAAATTTGTGGCAAAATATTTCATTTTTATTTATAGAAAAATACCAAATTTAACACAAATTTGGAAAAATTTCCAAATTTCAATTTCTCTACTTTCAAAATACATAGTAATACCTCCAAAAATAGTTATTATTTTACATTCCCTATATGTCTACTTTATGTTGGCATCATTTTATAAATGTCATTTTACTTTTGTCGGATGTTAGAAGGCTTAGAAGTTTAGAAGCAATTTTTCAAATTTTCAACAAAATTTCCAAAACCATTTTTTAAGCACCAATTCAGATATAAAGTGATTTTGAGGGGCGTTACTAATGGAAACCACCCATAAATGACCCCATTTTAGAAACTACGCCCCTCAAATTATAAAAAACTAATGTTACAAACTTTGTTAACCCTTGAGGTGTGTTCCACAAGAATTAAAGGAAAATGGAGGTGAAATTTCAAAATTTCACTTTTTTGGTAGATTATTCATGTTAATATTTTTTTTCTTTCAACACAGCAAGGGTTAACAGCAAACTAAACTTCAATATACATTGCTCTGATTCTGCAGTTTACAGAAATACCCCATATGTGGTGGTAAACATCTCTATGGGTTTGTGGCAGTGGTCAGAAGGAAAGGAGCGCCATACGGATTTTGGAGGCAGATTTTGCTAGAATGGTTTTTAGGCACCATTTTGTAATTGAGAGACCCTAACGTATCCCTACAGTGGAAACTCTCAAAAAGTGAACCCATTTTGGAAACTACACCCTTCAAAGAATATATTAAGGGGGGGTACTGACCACTTTGACCCCCTAAGCGTTTTACGGAATTAGGAAACACTTGGCTGTGAAAATGAAAAGTTTCATTTCTTCCAATAAAATGTTGCTGTAGCCCCAAATTTTTCATTTTCATAAGGGGTAACAGGAGAAAAGCACCCCATAATTTGTTCTCCATTTTCTCCTGAATACGGCAACACCCCATATGTGGTGATAAACTGCTGTGGGGGCACATGACAGGACTCAGAACAGAAGGAGCGCCATATGGATTTTGCAGCATAGATTTTGATGGATTGGTTTGCGGGAGCCATTGATTTTTACTTTTTTGAGTTATTGTCCTATGTGGGGGCTCATTTTTTGCAGGATGAGGTGACGTTTTCATTGGTACCATTTTGGGGTACATAAGACTTTTTGATCACTTGGTATTACACTTTTTGTCAAGATGAAAAAAATAGCTGTTTTGACATAGTTTTTAAAAAAAAATTTTTACAGCATTCACTTGGGAGGCCATCTCATGTAATATTTTTATAGAGCAGGTTGCCCCAGTGCTCCCATGCCAGAAATGCCCCTAAGTGCCAGTAATGTTCTCACCTCTTATGAGCTAAAGGCTCATTTGCCCTGGTGCAAGAGTTCAGCTTGGGCCCCCCCAGCACCCCCTACCTCTTACATCCAGTGACGTCTCCTCTGATGTAGACATTCTCTTTCCTCATCTTCTCCTTTCAGACCAGACGCCATTTTTCAGCCATTTCTCATCTCTGCAGTTTGACAGAAAAAAAATCTTAGTTTACTACTTTTCCATCATCCTCCTGTCTTCTGGACAAATCATCCTACTAGTACCACACAGATAGTGCCCTTCAATAATTATTGGCACAGTGTCCTAAAATAACTGCGCCCAGCAAATAGTGTCCCTGACAGTAATAGTGTAAACATAACGCCCCCCAGAAATATCTGCGCTGATAATGTGCCAGGGTGCCCCCACAGTAATAGTGCCCCCCACAGTAATAGTGCCCCCCAAAGTCCCAACTAATAATTCTCTGCACTTGTTAGTAATAGTGCTGCCAACAGTACTAATGTCCCCACTGTGCCCCAGAAGTAATAATGCTTCCAATGTGCCGGTAAGAAGTGCTCCCCACCCATAGATGCCCCCCAAATTATGTGCCATTAAGAAACGCCCCAATAATGCGCCAGATGTTCCCCCCCAAAATCATGTGCCAGTAAGAAGTGCCCCCAGTGCCCCCATGTGCCAGTAAGAAATGCCCCAGTGCACCATGCCAGAAATGCCCCTAAGTGGCAGTAATGTTCTCACATAGTACTACTACATAATTGCCACATACTACTGCTGCACACTGTCCACAGAAGACCACCACACAGCGCGCACAGAACACTGTCATGCATTCCTAGCATAATAGGGCTATATAGAGCCTGTGTAATAGTGTCCATATGTCATATAATAGTGATATAATGTGCCCATATTTTAGCCCATATTATAGTAGCCGTCTCGCCCAGAAAATCCATCCAGCTTTCATAGTCTGGAATAAAAAGGTAGGTATTTTGGCTTGTGTATGTGGCAGAGCAGTGTGCACGCGCATGTACAGCTAGTATGGCGCCACAGAGCTTCCGTGTGCTGTTGTAGAAGCTCCACTGAACACTGTGTGTACAGAGATATTTTTCCCTGGAAGCAAGGCTATTTTATTATGGTTCCTTATGAAATAGCTGTGCTTCAGGCCTTAAAGGAAATGTATCTCCTGGAAGTGACTTATTGTTCAGGTCAACTTTTTAGGTTAACATTTTTTTTTGTCCTGATGGTTTCTGTCCTCATGCGTTCCACCGTGGAACGCTTTCTCATGACGCTGCAAGTTGTTAACGCTAGTTAAGCGTGGATGCGTTCCACAGCCCGACACTTCCGGTCTGTGGAACGCAACACACGCCATTTCCGGCGCGCACAACCCCGAGCGCGCCGGATTATACTTTAAAAGGAAAGCGCCTGCTTTGGACCACACGGCGCCTTCCCTTATACCAAGTTACCATCAGCGCCTCTATCTTTCTTCTCTCCACACCAGCGTTGTGACAAAGGTAAGCCCTATGGGCCACACTCCTGGATATCGCCGTGGAGGTGGTCTCCTAGGATAGGTTTATGACTCTCTAGCCTCAATGCATATGTATGATCTGATAGAATTCATCTTATGTAGTCTCTTTGCTCCATTCTACGTTTGTACATAAAGCCTCCTATTACTCATATACTGCTATGTACTTAACAATCCTACAAGATATATTGTACCTAAGATTGACTCGGTCCTGAGAAAGACGATCGGGATTCATACTACGGAAGCCCAGTGAACCTTGACTAACAAGCATAATCCAATTTTTGTTTTATACTTTATGTGTTGTGTTATTGTTTTGTCATTTGCTTTTTCATTATTCTGAAGATAGAATTTTTTTCACTTGATTGTAGGGCCTGGATAGGCCGAAAATGTTTACACTAAATTGTCCTAATAAAGAAACGTTGACAATATTGCAAGTTTGCATCATCTCTAAGGCTGTTATTTATAATTTATCAGTATGGGGGTGGGAACCCTATAACAGCCAGAAGCAGTGTGCTACAAAGTGACTGAGTGTAACATTTTTTTTTTTGTGTGATTTTTTTTTTCTAATTTTGGCCTTACCCGTATTAAAACAAATAACCCTGAAATCTTGCAGTTTTGCACAGAGTATGCCCACAGCACTCTCCCATTAAAGTCAACAGTTTCCTATGGTCCATTTGCCTGCAGTACAGCTTATCTCTGGATGCTATTACATATAACAGCTTCATAATCACTTACTGTTATATTCTGGATCTAGGAGATCAGGTGCCTGTCAGCAAGCTTGTTAACTGTTTCCAATGATAACCAGCAGAATTGTGAATGCAGCTCTGGAGTATAATACAGGATGTAACTCAGGATCAGTACAGGATAAGTAATGTAATGTATGTACACAGTGACTGCACCAGCAGAATAGTGAGTGCAGCTCTGGAGTATAATACAGGATGTAACTCAGGATCAGTACAGGATAAGTAATGTATGTACACAGTGACTGCACCAACAGAATAGTGAGCGCAGCTCTGGAGTATAATACATGATGTAACTCAGGATCAGTACAGGATAAGTAATGTAATGTATGTACACAGTGACTGCACCAGCAGAATAGTGAGTGCAGCTCTGGAGTATAATACAGGATGTAACTCAGGATCAGTACAGGATAAGTAATGTATATACACAGTGACTCCACCAGCAGAATAGTGAGTGCAGCTCTGGAATATAAGGCTACTTTCACACTAGCGTTTTTGCTGGATTCGGCAGGGTTCAGCAAAAACGCTTCCGTTACTGATAATAGAACCATCTGCATCCGTTACGAACGGATCCAGTTGTATTATCTGTAACATAGCCAAGATGGATCCGTCATGAACTCCACTGAAAGTCAATGCGGAACAGTCTATGTTCTATTGTGTCAGAGTTATACCGTCTTGCTCCGAATTCTATGATGGAAAGAAAACCGCAGCGTGCTGCTCTCCGGTATGGGAACACAACCAAACGGAACAGAATACATTTTGGAGCACTCCTTTCTGTTTAGTTATGTTTTGTTCCCATTGACAATGAATGGAGACAAAGCGGAAGCATTTTTCTCCGGTATTGAGACCCTATGACGGATCTATCTCAATATCGGAAAATAGAAACGCTAGTGTCAGCAGCTCAGATGGATGCCTGCCCCCATCATGTACAGAAAATAATAATAATAATAAAAAAATCTATAATAAAAATATAACAGATTAGAAGAGAACATCTTTCACTGTCTGGATTTAATTAGTAATGAAAAAAATTGCAGAAACACTCCCTGTAAGCAAATGTATATTATGTGTCAGATGCTGTAATATGTTTGAATTGCAAGTTGGCGGCTTTAATAAATGTAATGGAAATGAGCCGGGCCGGCTGGTTATAGGAATCATAAAGAGTTTGTGGAGGCAGATATATATCATCATCTGTGAAATCCCCAGCCTCTGAATTAATAGGAATTCCCTGCTGGGATTTCTTGTATTTCCAGTCACTGGGTAAAATTGACTATAACATAAAATAAAACGTCCCGTGGATAACACAGTGAAGATATATACATCCGAAACAATGCTTCATTAAACATGCTCCTACCCAGTGTATAAGCAGGGGCGGATTTGGCTACCACACATACACAGACAATACAATTGGGGGGGGGGGGGTGTTCAATAGATCCTTAGGAAGCAAATACAGTTGAATACAATAGTAAAGCAGAAATCGAATGGCAGTGTGCTACTGGTAGGCGTGAAGTGATGTCAACGCACATGCTGTGTCTAGTCGCCAGGCAGATCAAAGCAGATCTGCAGTGAGAGATCTGCTCTGTTCATTGTGGGACCATGGGCTTGGTGAGTTTTCATTTTGGAGACACTGAAGGGGCACCATCAGTGTTGGGGCACAAAAGGGGGCATCATATGGCTGCTTTCTTCCTATGCTTCACCATAGGTTGGGTGTGGTATTGCAGCTAAGCTCCATTCACTTCATGGAGCTAAGCTGGAATGCCCTACACAACCCTTGTGGTGGTACTGTTTCAGAAAGAAAGCAGCCATAATGTTCTCATACTGGTTTTCTGGGACCTGATCCTCTATCACAACCCTATTTAGGAAAAGTAACTGAAAATTAAGTGTGGACTGTGTTGGGGTTATGGGGACAACCAAATAATCAACTCTTCTAGACTTCCAAAAAATATACAAAGAACTATCTTACATGGAAAAAGAATCTCCTTGCCAGTGCCACCTCTTGGAAGTGGATCCCTTTGAGTCAAAATCCAACTTTTTAACAAGCTTTTGAATGGGGCAAGGAAAAATGTCAAGCCAGATATCTATCCAACAGCTGTTTTGGGGTGCTTGCCTCTCATCAGTATGGAGTAGGATGCTGGCTGGCTGGGTGCGATGCCTTGGATGCAGCTGGGGCCACCTTATGGAAGTGGTTCTCTATGAGTCAAAATCGGACTTTTTAACGAGCCTCTGTACTGATGAGGAGCAAGCACCCTAAAACAGCTGTCTGTGGATGGATATCTGGTTTGGCATTTTCCCGTATCATATTCCAAGGCTTGTTAAAAGTCAGTTTTTAACTCATAGGGAGCCACTTCCACGAGGTGGTGCTAGTGAAATATTACCCTTTCTTTGGGGGAAATCTCTTTGTATACTATTTTCTCATGGAGAACATCCCGTAAGTCTCCATACATGGCTGGTCTCTTTAAGGAGAGCAAGTACTCTGCTTAAACTTCAAAAGAGAAGGCTATGTACTTGTGTGACCACCTTTACAGCTCTTCTCAATTGGATAGGATCACCCTATAGAAATAAAACAGGGTGGGTGGTTAAGGACCCAGGGCAAACATCTCATGTGACTACCCTATAATTTGGGCCTGACTGCTATGTTTGAAAGATGCCAAGTGGTTCTTACAGTACTATGCCAATGCCAAAATGAGACTTGTTGTCCAAAGGGCCCATAGAATTTAAAGGAGGGACGTGTTTTCTGCTGTCTTTCTGATTGTAGTGTGACTCCTCCTCACCCTTTCTGAGGCTACAGAGGCCATCAGTTCTTTGGATGTTTTTCTTACTTTCTGGATGAGTTGCGATTGAGACCATTTTAAGCTTGCTATTTCTGGAAATATTCTCCAGTGTTCACATTTTCTCTAACTTTGTCTGTTTTTGATGTAGTCCAATAATCTAGACATAGCTTCCTAAGGGTCTTGTTACAGGGATAGATTTCTACTGGTAATGAGCATGGATCAAGGATATACCAAGGCAATCGATGGTCATTTAAAGACCATTTAAAAGGGCAGATAGTTGCCTGAAGGAAAAGTTGCATAATGATCACTACTTATGGGCGTTCACGTGGCTGTTCATTTCTATTACTGTGGGCAACACATCCTCTGTTTACACGGGGTGATATACCAACAATTGAGCATTTTCACGCTTGCATGAGAGATCTGATCAGCCAACAAATGAGCGCTTGCTAGTTTGGCAGCTGATCCGGGGATGTTTACACCGCATGATGATCAGCTAAACAAATATTTCTAAGATCGTTCATCTCGATCATTGGCCTGTGTAAAAGGCCCTTTACCCTTCCAAAACATATGTAGTGCCCTGGAGCAGGAGTGCTTTGAAGTCTGGACATTTATGAACATTTGCCCTGTTTCTCTTATGAAAGTCAGCAACTCCTTACTTTATATTACTTTAAAGGGTTAACTTGCATTGACTTATACTGTTATACTTATACTGTGTAACTGCATTTTATATGTATGTTGTAATATATATCCTGTTCATTTGCACTGTATTCACACAGCACTGTGGAAAGGGTTAATGAATACTGAGAGACTTTTGGGACTTTGAATGAGAAGCTGGTAATTTTAAACAACTGCAAAAGGGTTTAAAGAAGAGCATGTTTTGGAGGGAAAAAGCCAGATGTTGTTTATCATTATCACCAAAACCAGATGGGCCTTTTGAATGTGTGGGTTAGCTCTGTTGTTATGTCTGATGACTTGTTTGTGTCTGGAAAAACTGCTGTGTCATTGCCACTGAGTATCATCATTGAAGCTCTAATGTAAGTCTATAAGAGACGGAAAGTGTAACAATGTATCTGTTTGTGCTGCGTTCCTCCACTCCATCCCTTTCACTAGAAGGTTCCAGTTTACCAGTGGGGACATATTGGAGGCCCTGTAGAAGCACTATTACTACCAAGTGTGCTCTGGCAGAGAATTATTACTATTGGTGGGACTATTACTGTGGGGGCACCCTGGCACTGTATCAGCTTATTTTTGGGGGACATTACGTTTATAACACTATTAGTGTCAGGGACACTATTTGCTGGGTGCTGTTATTTTAGGACACCGAGTGCCAATAATTATTGAAGGGCACTATCTGCAGGGTAGTGGTATTATCAGGGGGATTGTTTCTGCAGTATAATATTGGGGAGCACAGCAGGCACAGTATTAGGATGGAAGGATGATTTGTCCAGAAGGTGGCAGGATGATGGAAAAGTAGGAAACTAAGATGTCTTTTTGTCAAACTGCAGAGACAAGAGATGGGTGAAAAATCATGGCGGTCTGGTCTGAATGGAGAAGATAAGGAGAGAGGAAGTCTACATTAGAGGAGACATCACTGGATATAAGAGTTATAGTGTGCTGTATTACCCTATATGTTTATAGTGATATATGTAATGGTAGGAGGGAAGAGGTTAGGTTGAGAATTTGGTATAGGGATTGGTGGAGGGGGCGCTGTTTCAATTTTTGCCTCAGGCAGCAGAAAGGCTAGCTGTACCCCTGAAAATCAGCAAACAAAGATATACCATATGAATGCCAAGGTTCCATCCTACCTGGACTCTGGCCTTTCTCCGGAGCATACTATTGCTCCCTGACACCATTGACTTCTGGGCAGGCAGATTGGAGCAGTGGCATGAACTGGCCCAGTATTCTCTTTCTGTACTGTCTTGTTCAGCCTCCAGTGTCATCTCAAGGAGGGTTGGGGACACTGTGACACCCAAACGGACCAAGTTGTCCTCCGCCAGTGTGAACATGAATGAGGCGTGGAGTTTTCATACACCTCTGGCTGAGGCTGTTTAATGGATCTATCCTGGCTGATGGTGTCCCATCATGTCACTGCTGCTGTCTGCCATCCTGCCTACCATTATATTCTTTACCATATGACTGCTACTGCCATCATGCGACTGCTGCTGCCTGCCTACCATCATGTTCCCTACCACATGGCTGGTGCTGCCACTATCATGCCATTTCCACTGTCTACCTGCCTACCATCATGTTCTGTATCGTATGGCTGCTGCCGCTATCATATCACTGCTGCTGTATGCATGCCTAGCATCATGTTCCATATTGTATGGCTGGTGCTGCCACCATCATGCCACTTCCACTGTCTACCTGCCTACCATCATGTTCTGTACTGTATGGCTGCTATTGCCACTATCTTGTCACTGCCACTGTCTACCACCATGTTCTGTACATTATGGCTGCAACTGCTGTTACTGCCTGCCTACCATCATTTCCTATACCATATTGGCTGCTGCAACTGCAGCAGCTTCCTTCTGCTAATCCCCCTACTGCTGCTCCATTAATGCCACCACATAACGCTGGCTGCATGCCGCTATTATTCTACCTTTTCCACATCCACACTGTCGTGCTGCTGCTCCCAATTAAAAGGGAACATTTTTCCAAGCTTGTTCAGAACAGGACACTTTTTCTTCCTACAATTAACACTTGTGTGTGCATTCTGCACCCATTAACACAAAATTTTTGGATGCTCATGCAGGACAGGCCACTATTTCTTACAACATTAACTTATGTGTGTGTATAAACAAGGGCAGGGATTGGATGCTTGGTCCCAAAAAAGCCACTGTTTTTTCCCCATAATACTGCGTGTGTTTAAACCATAAGCACCAATTTTTTGGAAGTTTTCTAATATGTAAAAGAATAACACATGTGAAGGCACAGTGTGTTATTTAAATGAGCTGGTTGTTAACACAGTCAACAATGCATTCATAAACATTCAATTCATAAAATGTTTTAAAAAAAAAGAGATAAAAAGTCCTAGGAGACCTCAGAGTGCCATATACCAATTTTCAGTTGAACTGAAGCATATTTGATTCATTTAGAATGAATTTGGATAAGTCAAATTTTTTAAGAAAATCAACAAATTGGCCATGAAACAAATTTTAAGAAATTCGCTCATCTCTAGCTTGGATTTATCTCAAGAAGCTGAGATGTTTCACTGTACCATTTATATTCATGAATTCACATGTGTTTGGTAAGAACATCTTCAGTCGCACTTGATGGACTAGAATCTGTTCTGATAATACCAAATAGTAATTACTGCGATCGCTCATCCATCTAATGAGACAATTAGAATAATTTAAAACTCAATTTTCTGTCATTCTAATTACCCATAATCCTCATTTGAGTAAAAAATCACATAAAATGTCAGCATTATCCTACACTGAAAAATCTAGGATATTCTGACTTGAAGAAGGAGTCTGTACAACATTGAGATGTACAACAGTCTGCTTGATCAAGACGATCTGAATCATCTTGATATACACTCGTCCTGAACCGGCTAAAGTTGGTTTAAAAGGGAAACCCCATTCATAGTTTGGCTATGGAGCCCCATTAGTTGTCAGGCCCCTTTTATTTCTATTATTCTGGAAGGTTGCAGTATATACCTTACATAAGATTTTCACCACTTCATTCTTGATGACAAACGTCAATTCCACTAATGTCCGAAACCAACTACTGATTGATCTGCTTCGATCTACAGAAACCTAATCTCAGCTAATGCATTAGGATGGTGTCACACATAGCTTTTTGCCGCAGTATGTGATGCAGTTTTTTAAAGCCAAATCCAGAAGTGGGCTGGAAGGAAATGAGAAATATGAAGGTAGAACATCTACTTCTCCTTCCTGCTGGATCCACTTTTGCCTTTCACACAAAAAACTGTGTCAAGAACTGGCAAAAGAACCTATGTGTTATACCACCTTTACTGTGACACAGAGGTGACCAAATCTTCTCCTGCAACATCATAAAAAAATTCCTGATCCCTCAGCCCCTAATATTATCAGTATTTACATTGTTGGCAGTTGCACACAGCTGTTATGTCTCCACCATATGATGTCCATACTATGTCATCAACACCTTGTAGAACTGCTGATCTTAGGTCAACTTTGGGTCCTACAGTATGGTGATCTACTGTACGTTCAGCTCAGTGGTGCCCTAATATGGATACTAAAATATGGCCATATCATGGCTCTGAAAATTTACTAACAAAGATGGATATTATACATTCCAGAATTCTTCTAATTCTGCTGGTCTAACATCTAATAGTAAGGCTAGGCTCACCTCTGCTTTGGAAGTTCTATCAGGTCCCCTTAAAAATCTGTAATAAAATAACACAGCAAGCTAGACACTGTGACCTATTATTATAAATGGTGTCTGTGCCATTGGTGTCCATCATATAATGGACCTGACACAGCCATTATGTTCCATTTCACTTCACAGTACCCTTGCTCCAGGAGCAGGACGAAGAAATAAGAAAATAAGTGGCACCATTCAGATACATTTTATTGAATAACTCAGTGGCTATAAAACATTTTTAATTACATGCCATTACAAAAGTATTCAGATCCAGGTTCTGGTTTGAAAACTTTAGAATATTTTTTGAGGGACAACCCCTTTAGGAAGAATACAAATTTATCAAACACCATACAACATCTGATAAAACTGACTTCAAATATTCACCTTGTGTTAAATTCCCCCTCTAATACTTGATTTTGCTCTGTATGTGTCATGTATCCGGAAGATATTTTTACTTGATGATGCTGGGCCGTATTAATTTCCAGAACATTGGGTTCTTGGCTAAAGAAACTAAACTGTATTAACTTAATCACCTTGAAGTGTATGTGACGCTTGTCTTTACTGATAGACTTTGTACTTTGGTTATAGTACAATGTATTCTAATTGCTGTTTAATTGCTTTCATTGTAGTTTATTTAATGCATCTTTAAAATTAGCAGTGCATTAGCCCCCGACGTGCGCGTGTGCCGCCAATCACCTCATGCTATCAGCTTATTCCCCATGTTCTTTGCCAACATCTGAAATATTTATTTTCTAATCATTTAATTGCTTGTTTGTGCTGCTTATTGCCATGCACTTAAAATAATTGTGTTCTGTAGAAAGACGCTTCAATTATTATAATGAAACTACTTGATTGTCTAAAGTATGAATCCGAAATTGATGTCTGGCCTTAGTCTATGCCTGCTGCTAAAGCGCTGTACAGTAATGGCCAAAAGTTTTGAGAATGACACAAATCTTCTATTTTCACATGATCTGCTGCCCTCTGGTTTTTATGTGTGTTTGTCAGATGTTTTTATCACATACAGAAATATAATTGCAATCATATTATGAGTAACAAAAGCTTATATTGACAGTTAGAATGAGTTAATGCAGCAAGTCAATATTTGCAGTGTTGACCCTTCTTCTTCAGGACCTCTGCAATTCTCCCTGGCATGCTCTCAATCAACTTCTGGACCAAATCCTGACTGATAGCAGTCCATTCTTGCACAATCAATGCTTGCATTTTGTCAGAATTTGTAGGTTTTTGTTTGTCCACCCGTCTCTTGATGATTGACCACAAGTTCTCAATGGGATTAAGATCTGGGGAGTTTCCAGGCCATGGACCCAAAATCTCTATGTTTTGTTCCCTGAGCCATTTAGTTATCACCTTTGCTTTATGGCAAGGTGCTCCATCATGCTGGAAAAGGCATTGTTGATCGCCAAACTCTTGGACGGTTGGGAGAAGTTGCTCTCGGAGGACATTCTGGTACCATTCTTTATTCATGGCTGTGTTTTTAGGCAAGACTGTGAGAGAGCAGATTCCGTTGGCTGAGAAGCAACCCCACACATGAATGGTTTCAGGATGCTTTACAGTTGGCATGAGACAAGACTGGTGGTAGCGCTCACCTCGTCTTCTCCGAATAAGCTGTTTTCCAGATGTCCCAAACAATCGAAAAGGGGATTCATCAGAGAAAATGACTTTACCCCAGTCCTCAGCAGTCCACTCCCTGTACCTTTTGCAGAATATCTATCTGTCCCTGATGTTTTTTCTGGAGAGAAGTGGCTTCTTTGCTGCCCTCCTTGAGACCAGGCCTTGCTCCAAGAGTCTCCGCCTCACAGTGCGTGCAGATGCACTCACACCTGCCTGCTGCCATTCCTGAGCAAGCTCTGCACTGCTGGTAGCCCGATCCCCGCAGCTGAAACACTTTTAACAGACGGTCCTGGCGCTTGCTGGTCTTTCTTGGGCGCCCTGGAGCCTTTTTGGCAACAATGGAACCTCTCTCCTTGAAGTTCTTGATGATGCAATAGATTGTTGACTGAGGTGCAATCTTTCTAGCTGCGATACTCTTCCCTGTTAGGCCATTTTTGTGCAGTGCAATGATGACTGCACGTGTTTCTTTAGAGATAACCATGGTTAACAGAAGAGAAACAATGATGCCAAGCACCAACCTCCTTTTAAAGTGTCCAGTGGTGTCATTCTTACTTAATCATGACAGATTGATCTCCAGCCCTGTCCTCATCAACACCCACACCTGTGTTAATGGAGCAATCACTGAAACGATGTTAGCTGGTCCTTTTAAGGCAGGGCTGCAATGATGTTGAAATGTGTTTTGGGGGATAAAGTTCATTTTCTAGGCAAATATTGACTTTGCAAGTAATTGCTGTTAAGCTGATCACTCTTTATAACATTCTGGAGTATATGCAAATTGCCATTATAAAAACTGAAGCAGTAGACTTTGTAAAAATTAATATTTGTATCATTCTCAAAACTTTTGGCCATGACTGTATATCTAGTGCTTGTTTCCTATGGAAATATTCTGTATAGGAAATTATTATAAAGGCCTAAATCTACCAGAGTAACTGGCTATACACAGTACAATCAATATGACATCCCTTTCTTTCAAAGTCTATTTGTGTAGTGTACTGCCTCTTCACACTACACAAACTCATATATCTGAACAAGATATCTTGTCAGGATGTAAGGAGCAGGTGGGACAGGCAACAGTGAGACAGCAAGGGTAGAGGCAATGGAATATTTCTTTGACCGGTTACTAAATAAGCATTTAAGGGGGTTATCCAACCCCTATAATGACCCCCAATGCCCGGGCCCCTCATATAGGTTATACTTACCCTGCTCCCCGGCACCCACATTGCTCCTGATGTCCACACGGCTGCAACTGTATCTCTCTGTTTCATGGATCTGGTAATGTAGGGGGAAAACGGGTAATAGCAGGCCGCAACTCGGACAAGCCTCCCTAGCATCGCGGGTGAAGTGCAGAGGTGGCCGTGTGGGGCACTAGAAACGACGCAGGTTAAGTATAACCTGTATGAGGGCCCTGTATAGGGGTTGACTAACCCCTTTAAGCAGTCTCTATGGTCAACAACTATAATCACAAGAGATGAGGGAATTTCTTGAAATTAATTTTAAGTGTTCGGAAAACTAGATTTGGGTATGAATAAATTCTACCCAAGTCTTCCAACTGGCCTGATAATTGGTTTATAACACTGAGGTCTCACAGGACACATTTTTTCTCTCTCATTTTTCTTTTGTTTTTAATTTTGGATTTCTTTAGATGTCTGTTTGTGAATCCACGGTTGAAGGTATAAACAAACAGCATATTTAAAAACACACTGCACTTTAGGATTTATGCTTTTTTTTAAAAAAAATCCAAAAATTGTCCC
>ONZH01011978.1:0-21604 GCA_900303285.1 Rhinella marina
TTTCACATCTGCGTCAGCAGGATCCGTTTGTGAGATCCGTCCCAGGGTCTCACAAACGGTCCTGAACTGATCCGTTTTACACTAAAGCATTCTGAATGGATAAGGATACTCCAAACGTGCCTGGGGTACACCGTCTGCTACTCAGGAGCCTACCTGTCCGAAAACAACTAGCGGTGCAGGGGTTCACGGAGGCAGCGGTAGCAGGCAGTCAGCGCAGAGTGTTGGGGGAAAATTCCATACTCGCTGGTGTGCAAATTCGTCATCAAGTCGCCAGAGGACGTCAGTGTTTGTAGAATCTATTGGCGGAAGGTGAAGCGTTGCCCAGGGTGTCAAGATTAGTACCACGGCCCTGCGTCAACACATGCAGTGTCACCATAAAGTGGCTTGGGAAAACCATGGCGCTAATGTAGTGGTACAACCTGACGCAGCAACCGCTGCATCTCCCAGTGGCCCTCACCCCTTCTCCAGCAGTCAAGGGTCCATCACCTCAGCAGAAGAGAGCTGTGTTTCCTTCCCATTATCTACTGGTCCTGATGCTCCTGTTACTCCGTCCTCCTACTCCTTGGCACTCGTTTCGTCAGCAATCAATCACCTAGGTGGTTGCAAAAAGACAACAGTATGCGTGCACTCATCCAACGGCGCAGAAGCTGAACATGCTCCTGGACAAGTTGCTGGTACTACAGTTCCTCCCTTTCCAAGTGGTGGACTGTATACTGTAGGTATAGGGGTCGCAGCGGTCGCAGTTGCAACCAGGCCCCTAAGCCAGGTGGGCCTTCTGCCAGTGGAGCCGTAAATTTCCCTTTATGAGATGCAGTTCATCTTATAAAGGGAATACTAGTGAGTGGTATGCAGGAGGTGATGGAGTGAAGCGCTGTGAGTGCTGTACTTACCCCTCCTTCTGCTTGCTCTTCTTGTCAGGACGTACAGAACGCACTGTGACCTGATCCTGCAGGTGACTGTGCAGCGCGGGCCCTGAGAAGAGAACCGGGAGAAAGCCGGACCAGGAGACTGGCGGCGGAGCAGGAGAGGTAAGTTACTTTTTTTTTTACAGTCTGATCTGAGGTTTGATATGGGCATCTGAGGTCTAATGGGGGTCTGGAGGTCTGTTCTGAGGTCTGATATGGGGGTCTGTAAGTCTAATGGGGGAGGTATAATGGGGGTCTGATCTGAAAGTTAAGGGGGTATTTTTTGTACTGGCGCACTGTGTGATACCAGTATTTTCAGGGGGCTGTTTCTGCAGGATAGTATTGGGGGCACAGCGGACACAGTATTGTGTCTTAAATGAGCACTGCCCTCTCTTCAAACAGCTGATTGGCGGGGGTGCCATGTGTCGGTCCCCCGCCAATCTAACTGATGACCTTTTTTTTTTTTTTCTTTTTTTTTTTTAATTTGTGGAGGCCCCAAATTTTTCCCCCAAAGGTTCCCATAATAGAACATGGCAAATAGAACGAACAAACTGCGCTGGAGTATAACAATGGCTGGGTGCGGCCGGAATACTTCTCTACAATATAGCAAATAATAATCTTGAACTTGGATGTGGAGATCCGAGTGGAGGAGGAGGTGGACATGGCGGTGTAGGTGGAAGAGGTGGAGGAGGAAGTGGACATGGTGGTGTAGGTGGAAGAGGTGGAGGAGGAAGTGGACATGGCGGTGTAGGTGGAAGAGGTGGAGGGAGAAGTGGACATGGCGGTGTAGGTGGAAGAGGTGGAGGAGGAGGTGGACATGGTGGTGTAGGTGGAAGAGGTGGAGGAGGAAGTGGACATGGTGGTGTAGGTGGAAGAGGTGGAGGAGGAAGTGGACATGGCGGTGTAGGTGGAAGAGGTGGAGGGAGAAGTGGACATGGCGGTGTAGGTGGAAGAGGTGGAGGAGGAGGTGGACATGGTGGTGTAGGTGGAAGAGGTGGAGGAGGAAGTGGACATGGTGGTGTAGGTGGAAGAGGTGGAGGAGGAGGTGGACATGGTGGTGTAGGTGGAAGAGGTGGAGGAGGAAGTGGACATGGTGGTGTAGGTGGAAGAGGTGGAGGAGGTAGACAACACTGTTTTTGTGTTTTTTTTTATTTTGTTTTATTTATTTTTCTTTCTTTTCTTTTTTTTTTTTTTTGATTTGTGGAGGTCCCAAAACATTGGGAAATGGCAAAAAGAATGAACAAACTGTGCTGCAGTATAACAATGGCTGGGTGCACCCGGTATACTTCTCTACTCTTCCCAAGGTACGGACAAGTCCTGCGGGATCCATGCCTGCTTGATCCGTGAGCTTGTCCACGTTGGCTGTGTACAGGCGGATGCTCCTGTCCGTGATCACACCCCCTGCCATACTAAACACACGTTCAGACAATCCTCTTGCCTGGCAGGGCAGGCCAACACCACCACGGCATAAAGAGCAAGCTCAGGCCATGTGCCCAATTTGGAGACTGAGAAGTTAAATGGGGCAGACCCATCAGTCAGTTCGTGCAGATGTGTGTGAACGTAGTCTTCCACCATGTTGCTGAAATGCTGCCTCCTGCGAAGACAGTCCGTATCAGATGGTGGTGCTGGATGTTGTGGCGTGCTGATGAATGTTTTCCACATTTTGGCCATGATAACCCTCCCTTCTGAGGTCGTGCCGATGCCCCAGCTGCGTTGGCGACTTGCCTGAAGCATTTTTTCAATGAGACTTAGAAATGGGAAAGTAACGCTGAGAATGGCGTCATCAGCACTGGCCATGTTGATGGAGTACTCGAAGCAGCGCAACACGGCACACACATCCCGCATGGAGGCTCACTCGTTGGTGGTGAAATGGTGCTGTTCCGCAGAGCGACTCACCCATGCTGCATCTGAAACTCTATCGCCAGACATCACCTGCTGCTGCTCGCACAGTCTCTCCAGCATGTGCAAGGTGGAGTTCCACCTTGTGTGTATGTCGCATATAAAGTAGTGAGCGGAAAGGCCGAAGTTATGCTGGTAATATCGGGGTAATTTTTCAGGAACTTCTGCACCACCAAATTCAGCACATGCGCCAGGCAAGGGATGTGTGTCAAACCAGCTAGGCCCAGAGCTGCTACAAGATTTCACCTGTTATCGCATATGACCAGGCCAGGCTTGAGGCTCAGTGGCACCAACCACTCATCGGTCAGTTCTTCCAGCTCCTGCTCAGTGTGGGTTTTTCCCCCAAACAGAGGAGTTTCATAACAGCCTACTGTTGTTCCCCCCCATCTGTGCTGAAGTTGGTGGTGCAGGTGTTGCGCTGATGTGATGAGGAGGCGGTAGAGGAGGAACCGGAGGAGGAGACAACAGGAGGCACCGAAAAAAACGTCCAGCCTTCGGTGGCGGTTTGACATACGCCAAAATGCTTTCCATCTCAGGCTCAGCCTCCACTACATTTACTCAGTGGGCAGTTAGATATAGATACAACGTCCCTGTCCATGCTTACTGGTCCACGTATTGGTGGTTATATGGACCTTGCCACAGATGGCGTTGCGCACCTGATTTGGTTGTGGTGGCTTGGAACCACGTACTGTGGGACAGCCACCGCCATAAGGTTTTTAAAACTTTCCATCTCTACCAGACGGAATGGCAGCGTTTCAAAGGAAAGGAATTTCGAAATGCTGGCATTGAGGGTCAGGGCTTGCAGGTGGGTAGGGGGATACTTCTTTTTTTCTTTCCAGTGTTTTGGGGGTGGACAGCTGAACACTTCCATGGGACAGTGTGGAGATGGTCGGTGACACTAGTGGTAGTGGTGGTGTTGCTGTCACATCCTCACTTTGAGGCCTTGTGGGCTCCACAGGGGGAGGAAGAGGTCGACACCGCAGCAGAAGAGGGAGCAGGAGCAGCCTCAGATCTTTTGTGGATTTTCAGGTGTCTACTCCTCTGCAGCTCGTGCTTTGCAGTTAGATGCCGTGTCATGCAGGTGGTGCTCAGGTTTAGAACATTTATACCACTCACGTCTTGTCGTCAGCACATTGTCTGAAGAACGGCCACGACCGGGAACTCCTTGCAGCTGGCTTTGGTGTGCTCAGTCCCTCGGCACGGTGGGAAGTAGCAGGTATACCGGCTAGGGGGCGTCCGCTTGGGTTTTGCACTCTGCTCCGTCTTTTGCTGTGCGGCTGGCGCTGCGTTGACCATTACCTTTTTCTTCAATATGCATATGTTACTTGGATGACTTGAATGCTAAGTGAGGTCTAGGACATCATCATCCTCCACATCATCTCCCACCCACTCCTCACCCCTGCCCTCCTTGCTGGTCGGCACACTGCAGAAAGCCGAAGCAGTTGGCACCTGTGTTTAGTCATCATCATCAGACATTTGCGCTGGACAAGCTTTTCTGCCTGGGCAGTACTGTGACATCAGAGCGGGTGTTTAGTGCAGAACTCAACATTCCACCCAAAAAATATCGAAAAACTGACCTTTGTAAAGATGAATCAGGCATGGATCAGCCAGGATTTCCACATGCCAGTGCCTGATGCATCAGACTAGATCATTCTGGGTGCCCAAAAAAAAACTTTGTGAAAAAAGACCCTTTTCTTCAGCCACTATTATGATGCTACCACCTGCCTGATGCCACACACCTGCTGCCATCTTCTCCTACTGCCACCCACCATCTTGTGCTGTTACTGCCATTGCTGTTGCCCCCCACCTCCCCACTCTGTGACTGGGCCACTGTGTTGACTCCTCATGCGGTTGCCACCTTCCCTACTCTGTGACGAGGCCACTAGTGTCCCTGCTTGGCCTTGGCATTTATTTTACCCTTCTTCTGATCTGTCAGAAGGACAGAAAAGTTAAAAACACGAAGGATCCTGTCTTTGGAGCATTCGTAAGGCCTCTATCACATGGTCTCTATCTTGCATCAGGATATGCTCATGATTTGGAAGCCAAAAAGCAGGGGTGGGTCCAAAAACAAAGAAGACATGCAAATATTCCAATCACGTGTCATCTCTGTTTTGGACCCACTCCTGTTTTTTTTGGCCTCAGCAATACTGATGGATTGCTGACCAAATGCTGACCGAGTGAAGGCAGAGGCTCCACAGACAGGATCCGGTTTTTGAGGGTTGTTCTTGTGACGGATCAAAAGAAGGGAAAAATAATCAGTGACGCCAACCCAAACTTACTGCTGACACCCTCTCCACTCTGTCGGGGGGGCTCCACTTGTATCAGCATTTAAAGGGGTAATCCCATCTCACAGATGTAGTTTGTATAGTTAGATATAGCCATACCAATATTATTACTAATAGAATGTATTTATATAAAATGTACAGTTTAGAAGATTTTCCTATTTGTATTTCCATTGTCCCACACACATCAGTCAGGCCGTTGCCCCTAGTTACGGTCACCGTGGCCATGTAGTAGTGGAGGCCGGCTTGCTCCTTTACAAACCCGCTCTGAGGTAACTGCTGTATTGTGAACACACATTACATGAACATGAGGAGACACATCTTAGGGTTGTAGCATTTCTGTCTCCGCTTCCAAACCGCAGATAAACAGATCCTGTTCCAAGATAAATTCATCTCTATGGAGCAGGATCCGTTTATAAAGTCTGTGTTTTGGACGGATCCTGACCATTGCGTTTTGTACTGGTAGCGTCCAAAATGCAGATGTGAAAGTACCCTAAGATGTGTCTCCACATGATCATGTAATGTGTGTTCACTATACAGCAGTTACCTCAGAGCAGGTATGAACAAGAGCAAGCCGACCACCACTACTACATGGCCACGGTGACCGTAACCAGGGGCAACGGCCTGACTGATGTGTGTGGACAATGGATATAGAAATAGGGAAATCTTCTAAACGGTACATTTTATATAAATACATTCTATTAGTAATAATACTGGTATGGCTATATCTAACTATACAGACTACATGTGTGAGATGGGAATACCCCTTTAATAGAACAGGTGACTCCCTAGGCCTGTTTCTGCAATGCACAGTGTTGTACACCGATATACAGGCTCTCTGCAGCCGGGAAATAGCTGATTTTTAACGTGCTTCATCACAAATAAATTCGGATCGGATCCAATTTTTTTGGGGAAATTTGGCAAATTGTCCAAATCGGGCTAGTCAGGACGTCTGTGAAAGTTAGGGCTCATGCAGACAAACGTATTTTCTTTCCGTTTCCGTTCCATTGTTTTTTTTGCGGACCGTATGCGAAACCATTCATTTCAAAGGGTTCGCAAAAAAAAAAAACCGGAAGGTACTCCGTGTGCATTCAGTTTGCGTATTTCCGTTACGCAAAAAAATAGAACATGTCCTATTATTGTCAGCATTACGGACAAGGACAGGACTGTTCTATTAGGGGCCGGCTGTTCCGTTCCGCAAAATACGGAATGCACACGGACGTCATCTGCATTTTTTGCAGATCCGTTTTTGTGGACCGCAAAATACATACGGTCGTGTGCATGAGGCCTTAGTCGCATAGTTGTGCAGAACCACATCTATAATAAGTAGCAGGTACAACCCTGAGAGTGGTATCTAGGTGGAGTACGCTATGTAAGAGAGCGTCATCAGTACTTCAGATGCAATTCAACTCTGGATGACCTGTTGGCGTACCGCCAGCTGTGGTCAGGGAATTCTATGATTCAGTGCATGAGCAAAATGTGTAAGCGGTAACTGTGAATTTTGAGACTTTTCGATGTGTCTTTAATGGCATAAAGGATTATATTGTTAACCAAGTGCTGGATACCAACCTTCTTTGTGCCTGGGAGCCAGCCCTCAATATTCGTACACTGCATGATAACGTATAGAGGTGAGGGATCTGGTCTACCTATAGGACATTTGGTCGATCAAGCCCAGAAAATTGTCAGTGAAAGAAAATGAATGTCCTTTGTTCAATCTCCAAAGGTCCTCGTCATTCCACAGAGGGGCTCCCTTACAGACTCTGCCCCTTAGTCAAAGATACTTTCATTGACGTTATATCCCAGTGCATAAAGCTCTGGAGGAGCCGGGACAGATGATGGGACTGGTAGTTCTTATAACACAGTAGATCATGGTGGTTTTCCTCACAACGACGCACCCTAGGGCCAGTGCAGTGGAAGGAGGGGGCACCCTTTCTTCCTCTGGGACACACTCTGATTCTGGGACTGTCTGATGGTAGCTGGGGTGTCCATGATGTTAGGCGCTTGTATAGGTGCAAGGCAGGGAGTGTAGGGTGCAATGGCCAGAGTATGGAGCCGGAGTTACAAAACCAGGACAGATTAGCAAGACAAATGTCTCTTTTACATAAGTGCAAGATGGGAGTTGTAGTACATCCAATAATAGCAGCAAGACAGATCCAACTGTTCACAGTGCACTGTGGTATGGAGGCTGGCAAAGTTGGGAGTTATCGCACTTTTTACAGAGTTCTCCTTTATCATGTGGTAGATCTTGCAGAAATCTGTTGTCTCTGTAGCTTGCAGCCGATCAGTAAGGAAAAGTGCTCTGCAAGCTCGAGACTCCCTAGTCAGAAGTGGGATCACCCCCACAAGGGCTGAGCAAGTTAACCCTGCCAGTGCCAGCCATACCATTCTGTGCTGGGTATAATACAGTATATAACATAATAGTGCATAGCATTACATAACATGTATAACAAACCATATCCTCTGCTCTTGGGTCAATACCCAGGTCAATGTATTCAGTGCTGAGCGGTAGAGAGGTGCAGTGCTATATGTGTGACTGGGCAGAGGAACATGCCCGCTATATTGAATAAATGATAGGTTTTAGGCACCTGAACCCCATGTTTTTACTGGGTCTTTAAAGGATTTCATGACTCTTTACAAGTAATGTATGTTTTTTCTGCAGGAGTGCGAGACCTGCAGTGGTCGTGGTAAGATAAAGTGCACAGAGTGTTCTGGAAGAGGACATGTAAGTAGAAGAAAATCATATAAGCACATTAAATAAGAATCAGAAAGAGCGGGTGGCACATCTGCCCACTCTCCCTTTGCTACACCCCGGGTCATCCTGGTAGGGTGGCTGATTCACACAATTTGGCTGTGGTGAAATTCATCATGAAAAAAGATACAAAACATCCTGGAGGATGTGACAGTAAATACATCCATTTGTAAAGTCACAGATAACAATGCACTAAAACAATAGATGCAAACATAACACATGTACTACGCCCTCACTCTGATAATAAAATCTGAGACTCTCAGCCAATATATTTTGATCAAAACACATCTGTGCCCACCTACCAGCGGCAAGGTGATCTCAGTCAGACAGGTCCTACTCTGAACCTATCTATGCTGTTGGGCATCTACCATATTTTTCGCTTTATAAGACACGCTTTTTTCCCCCCAAAAGTAGAGGGAAAATGGCTGTGCGTCTTATAAAGCAAATACATTTGTATGTATCAGGTGCCGGGACCACTATCAGACCTCAGATCAGACCATCCAGCCCCATAAGGATAAAATAAAATCCTCTCTTACCTCTCCGCCCTGGGTCCGGTGCTCCTCTGTCTTCTCTTGCCGGCTCTGCACTGTCCTGACCGCGTACAGCGTCAGGACGTAGTGTGCGCACTATGACCTGACGCTGCACGCAGTTAGGTGACAGTGCAGCGCCGGCCAGAGAAGACAGAGGAGCGCCGGAGCGCAGCGCAGGAGAGGTAACAGATGTTTTAATTTTATGTGCTGATCTGAGGTCTGATGGGGGCATAGTGGGCTGATCTGAGGTCTGATGGGGCACAGTGGGCTGATATGGGGGCATAGTGGGCTGATCTGAGATCTGATGGGGGCATAGTGGGCTGATCTGAGATCTGATGGGGGCATAGTGGGCTGATCTGAGATCTGATGGGGACATAGTGGGCTGATCTGAGGTCTGATGGGGCAGAGTGGGCTGATATGGGGGCACAGTGGGCTGATCTGAGGTCTGATGGGGCACAGTGGGCTGATATGGGGGCACAGTGGGCTGATCTGAGGTCTGATGGGGCACAGTGGGCTGATATGGGGGCTGATGGGCTGATCTGAGGTCTGATGGGGACACAGTGGGCTGATATGGGGGCTGATGGGCTGATCTGAGGTCTGATGGGGCACAGTGGGCTGATATGGGGGCTGATGGGCTGATCTGAGGTCTGATGGGGTTCTGACATGGATGGCTGATATGGGGATCTGATGTGATGTCCTGAAATTTATGGGGGGTCTGATATGAGGTGTAATAAAAAATATTTTCTTCTTATTTTCCTACTCTAAAATCTGTGGTGCATCTTATCATTAGGTGCATCTTATAAAGCGAAAAATACGGTATATTCAGGAGCGCAGACCCTGCACATATAGTGTGCTGCTCCTAGTCACCTCTATGTGCATCAGCAACCAATGAGAGGAGGAGTGGCACAGCTATATGTACCACCTAATCATAGGACCCGCACAGCTATATGTACCACCTAATCATAGGAGCCGCACAGCTATATGTATCACCTAATCATAGGACCCGCACAGCTATATGTACCACCTAATCATAGGAGCCGCACAGCTATATGTACCACCCTAATCATAGGACCCGCACAGCTATATGTACACCTATCATAGACCCCCCTAATCATAGGACCGCACAGCTATATGTACCAGCTAATCATAGGAGCCGCACAGCTATATGTACCACCTAATCATAGGAGCCGCACAGCTATATGTACCACCTAATTATAGGACCCGCACAGCTATATGTACCACCTAATCATAGGACCCGCACAGCTATATGTACCACCTAATCATAGGACCCGCACAGCTATATGTACCAGCTAATCATAGGAGCCACACAGCTATATGTACCACCTAATCATAGGAGCCGCACAGCTATATGTACCACCTAATCATAGGAGCCGCACAGCTATATGTACCACCTAATCATAGGAGCCGCACAGCTATATGTACCAGCTAATCATAGGAGCCCACAGCTATATGTACCACCTAATCATAGGAGCCCACAGCTATATGTACCAGCTAATCATAGGAGCCCACAGCTATATGTACCACCTAATCATAGGAGCCGCATAGCTATATGTACCACCTAATCATGGGGGCCCACAGCTATATGTACCACCTAAATCATAGGAGCCCGCATAGCTATATGTACCACCTAATCATGGGGGGCCGCACAGCTATATGTACCACCTAATCATAGGAGCCGCACAGCTATATGTACCTACCTAATCATAGGACCTGCACAGCTATATGTACCAGCTAATCATAGGAGCCCACATCTATATGTACGCACCTAATCATAGGACCCGCACAGCTATATGTATCACCTAATCATAGGACTCGCACAGCTATATGTACCACCTAATCATAGGAGCCGCACAGCTATATGTACCACCTAATCATAGGACCCGCACAGCTATATGTACCACCTAATCATAGGACCTGCACAGCTATATGTACCAGCTAATCATAGGAGCCCACATCTATATGTACCACCTAATCATAGGACCGCACAGCTATATGTTATCACCTAATCATAGGACTCGCACAGCTTATATGTACCACCTAATCATAGGAGCCGCACAGCTATATGTACCACCTAATCATAGGACCCGCACAGCTATATGTACCACCTAATCATAGGACCCGCACAGCTATATGTACCACCTAATCATAGGACCGCACAGCTATATATGTACCACCTAATCATAGGACCCGCACAGCTATATGTACCACCTAATCATAGGACCCACACAGCTATATGTACCACCTAATCATAGGACCCACACAGCTATATGTACCACCTAATCATAGGAGCCGCACAGCTATATGTACCACCTAATCATAGGAGCCCGCACAGCTATATGTACCACCTAATCATAGGACCCCGCACAGCTATATGTACCACCTAATCATAGGACCCGCACAGCTATATGTACCACCTAATCATAGGACCGCCACAGCTATATGTACCACCTAATCATAGGAGCCCACACAGCTATATGTACCACCTAATCATAGGAGCCGCACAGCTATATGTACCACCTAATCATAGGAGCCACACAGCTATATGTACCACCTAATCATAGGAGCCGCACAGCTATATGTACCACCTAATCATAGGACCCGCACAGCTATATGTACCACCTAATCATAGGAGCCGCACAGCTATATGTACCACCTAATCATAGGACCCGCACAGCTATATGTACCACCTAATCATAGGACCCGCACAGCTATATGTACCACCTAATCATAGGAGCCGCACAGCTATATGTATACCACCTAATCATAGGAGCCGCACAGCTATATGTACCACCTAATCATAGGAGCCCGCACAGCTATATGTACCACCTAATCATAGGAGCCGCACAGCTATATATGTACCACCTAATCACCTAATCATAGGAGCCGCACAGCCTATATGTACCACCTAATCATAGGACCCGCACAGCTATATGTACCACCTAATCATAGGAGCCGCACAGCTATATGTACCACCTAATCATAGGAGCCGCACAGCTATATGTACCACCTAATCATAGGACCGCACAGCTATATGTACACCTAATCATAGGAGCCCACAGCTATATGTACCACCTAATCATAGGACCCGCACAGCTATATGTACCACCTAATCATAGGAGCCGCACAGCTATATGTACCACCTAATCATAGGATCATAGGAGCCCGCACAGCTATATGTACCACCTAATCATAGGACCGCGCACAGCTATATGTACCACCTAATCATAGGACCCGCACAGCTATATGTACCACCTAATCATCATAGGAGCCCGCACAGCTATATGTACCACCTAATCATAGGAGCCCGCACAGCTATATGTACCACCTAATCATAGGACCCGCACAGCTATATGTACCACCTAATCATAGGACCCGCACAGCTATATGTACCACCTAATCATAGGGCCGCGCCCCGCCACAGCTATATGTACCACCTAATCATAGGACCCGCACAGCTATATGTACCACCTAATCATAGGACCCGCACAGCTATATGTACCACCTAATCATAGGAGCCGCACAGCTATATGTACCACCTAATCATAGGACCCGCACAGCTATATGTACCACCTAATCATAGGACCCGCACAGCTATATGTACATGAATGCCACTCCCAAGATAGAAGCACATTCACACCTGAAGGTGCCACTCCTTCAAGACTAATCAAAAACAAATCACAGAAAAAGATAGATGTTTTGTATGGAGTTTTATTTTGGGGGCAGTTTTTTAAACCAAAGCCAGAAGCAGAATGCCAAGGATTTATACCTCTCATTCCTGCTGGAACCACTTCCCAGGGGATTTCTTAGGCTACGTTCACACCAGCGTTATTGCTGGATCCAGCCGGGTTCAGCAATAACGCCTCCATTACTGATAATACAACCATCTGCATCCGTTATGAATGGATCAGGTTGTATTATTTTTAACATCGCTGGGAAGGATCCGGATTTTATTGTATCAGACAGAAGGGATCCGTCCCCATTGACTTACATTGTGGGTCATGACGGATCCGTCTTGCTCCGGATCCCCAGGACGGAAAGCAAAATACAACATGATGCGGTTTGCTCTCCGGCCTGGGCACGGTACTAAAGGTACTTTCACACTAGTGTTATTGTTTTCCGGTATTGAGCTCCGTCATAGGGGCTCAATACCGGAAAAAAACTCTTTACGGATCCGTTCTGTCTGACACAATAGAAACCAGATCCATCTTCCATTGACTTTCAATGGAGTTTATGACGGATCTGTCTTGGCTATGTTAAAGATAATACAACCGGATCCGCTCATAACGGATGCAGACGGTTGTATTATCAGTAACGGAAGCGTTTTTGCTGAACCCTGCTGGATCTAGCAATAACCCTAGTGTGAAAGTAGCCTAAACTGAACCGAATACATCATTTTGGAGCGCTCTATTCTGTTCGGTTCAGTTTTGTCCCCATTGACAATGAATGGGGACAAAACTGAAGCGTTTTTTTTTCCGGTATTGAGCCCCTATGACAGAACTCAAACAATAACACTAGTGTGAAAGTAGCCTTATCCACAAAGAACAGATCTTTTTTTGGCTCTGAATGGTATGTGTGGTCCCGCAATATAGGATGGCAAAATAAGTCAATAGGACACAATTGTAACTTAACCCATTCCCGACATCCACTGTACTGTATATGTACAGTGCAGCAGGAAGTGACTTCCCGACATCTGAGGGGTAGTGATGAGCGAGCATGCCTGCGCTCGGGTCCACTCGGTGTTCGGCCACCCCGCACCAAGACGGATCCATCATGACCCCAATGCAATACAATGGGGACGGATCCGTTTGGTGTGACACACTAGTGAACGGATCCGTCCTCCATTGACTTTCAATGGAGTTCATGACGGATCCGTCCTTACCTTTCCCAGCAGCTCCCTCCTCCCTCCAGCAGGTGGCGCTGTGGTGAAACTTACCACTGTGCGTGCCGTCTTTCCTGCTGGGACAGGTCGGGAGCTGCCGGGGAAGGTAAGTTTAACTCTGTGTCTGTGTTTTTTTTGTTTTGTTTTTTGGGACCCCTTTAAACCAGACACCCTCCCCTCTTCCGAGCGGGGGGGGTACCTGGTTTAGTCCCATAGACTTCAATTATGCTTGGGTGCTCAGCCAAGCACTCGAGCACCCCCAAGTGCTCGGCCAGAGCACACGAGCACAGGAGCACCTGGGTGCTCAAGCAACACTAGTGAGGGGGTGATTAGCATAAGGTACTGAAGCTGTAGTGGAAGTTTAGGCATGGATATAAAAGCAGTGCTCTGCAGACCTCATGGTCAGTATGAGGCTGGAGATGGAAGAGTATACTGCTAAGCTGCTGCTGGAGACTAATGGCTAACCATACGTGCAGATTCACTTCAATGGGGTCCGCGATCCGCAGCCGACTGTCCTCATTGCAAAAAAGTACTCCATGGTGCTTGTGATCCGTGCCTCCGTTCCTCACTGCATCTCCCGGAATGCGGACCCATAAAATGTATGGATCCGCGTCCGTGATGCGGGGTGCACACTGTTTACAGGCCGCAATACGGTCACGGCCTGCACACATTCGTGTGCATGAGGCCTAGGAGGCACAAGGCTGATTTCCAACCCTCTTACACACTTTTGGCTTTGGCTCAAAAAACTGCCCCAATAACCGCATGTGTGATTCCAGAGTAAGGGCTCATGCACACGAATGTATTTTATTTCCGTGTCCGTTCCATTTTTTTTGCGGACCGTATGTGGAACCATTCATTTCAAGGGGTCCACAAAGAAAAACGTTTCCGTATGTCCATATTTCCGTTCCGAAAAAAACAGAACATGTCCTATTATCGTCCACATTGCGGACAAGGATAGTGCTGTTCTATTAGGGGCCGGCTGTTCGGTTCTGTAAAATATATACGGTCATGTGCATGAGCCCTAAAGATCACAAACCCCTTTTAATGTATCAGCTTTAAACTGTATCTTCACTTGTAACCTTCTGACATTTGTTTTGCACACAGAAAATGTGCGAGGCGTGCTTTGGTACTGGCGAAAACTTCCAAGGCACCTGTTATACGTGCTTTGGAACAGGAGAAAGATTGTGAGTCTTTATCTGTTCCATATCCTTATAATTCCGGTGGTGGCCCCCTTAAGGCCAGTTTCATATGAGGGGTATTCAGTCCGTAAAATGTGCTCCTTGTGACAGGCTGAATTCTGCTCCTGTTAAACAACCCCATGGCACTATAGTGATTTATAATGCTGTGTGTGGCTGCCTGACCTCAGCTGTACCGAACACACAGCATTAAAACTCATGATAATTTAGGATTTTTAACCCCAGAAAACTGGAGTGGAGAAATGACACATTTTCCCCAAACTGTGAAAACACCTTAATAGTGTCACTGGTTTGAATCTACAACTTTGTAAATACTTTGGGGGTCATTTATTAAACAGAAATAAGGCTATATTAGACATAATTCTGGCAAAAAAGGTCCTTTGCACTGCAATCTGTGACTTCACCCCGCTAACGCCAGGTCTACGCCTGTTTCAGCAGCTCGGAAGCTGTCTTACATTTAGAACTGGCACTGGATGCGCCGAACTTGTGGAGAAACTGGCGCCTCTTCATAACTTCAGAAGATCCGCTGCCAGGTCTAGGGCTTTATTAAGACTTTATTTTCTGCTTTATGCTCTGGTCACATCCAGAGCTGTATTCAGAATTCAGCTGAGATGTTGCCTTTGGACGCAAAATGCAGTATATCCGCACTTTTCTGTCAAAGATGGGACAAGTTACTCCTCCTTTACGGGATTATGATCCTGAATACAGTTTAATAAGATATTCAGCCGAATCTCAGGACAGACTGGGGTAATGGAGACTGCATACAAGAGCTGCTGCTCATTACCACCCCCACCTCCTCTCTGTACTTCATGTCTCCTCATGAACTCCATTCCTACAGAGATTCAGATGAAGATCTTATCATTTGCATTCGGGATCACAATCCCTGCCAGTTCTAAATGTAAGACAGCTTCCAGGCTGCTGAAACAGGCGTAGAAAATACAACATGTTGTATTTTCGCTATGGCTGCTTCTCAGCAGGGGTTAACGTGCTGTGGCCAGATCCGCGGCCCGCCCCGATTACAGTGAATGGGGCCGGAGCGGGGTTCCGGCCCCACACGTGTACCTGCGGCAGCACGGATCCGGAGGGACCCTTCCCCCCGCCGGATCCGGGCTGCCGCTAGTGTAGAAGTAGCCTAAGAAGACAGAACAATAAAACACATGCGATAGTGGATCTGACTATACGGAGCCGCCATCATACACGTGGTCCTGCGTACAAGGTTGCAGCGGCTGCCATACAGTCACAAGAAGCGAGAGTGCAGCCCCCAGCAAGCGCAGCACGATCCAAACCACACTGAAGTCTGTTCCTACCTAGACTAAGTCTACACAGATACATTAAGCAGCTAGCAAACAATGTCCACTAGCCAGTCATCATCATATAGGACCAAGTCATGAGCAAGTTGCTCTAGCAAGTCCTCAATAAAAGGAATGGCTGCTCATGCCAGTGCAGAAGCTGAGGCAACAAAAGTAAGGTCATCCTTTGCCGCACAAGAGATGTAACTAAAGCTAAGGCAAGCAGATCAAGAAACAGAGAGAGTACGTCTGCAAGCGTCCTTTGAAGAAGCGAGAGTACGAATGGAAAAGGAGAGAGCCTGCCAGCAAGCATCAATGGAAAAGGAGAAAGCCTGCCTGCAAGTGTCACTGAGAAAACTCACCGCAGTGAAAGAAGCGGCAGCCACATTAGCCAAAGCAGAGTTCCTAGAAGCCATAGAGTTTCCCGCATTAGAGAAACACAGCCAAGTACTGGGGCCAGACCTAGATCAACAAGATCCAGCACAGCGCATCTTAGAATATGTCCATCAGCATCCCAAGACAGAAGACGACTATGATCCAGTACATCAGCCAGCTTATACAGAGTGTGAAAGACCCTACCTTGAACCACAGAACCCTGAGCAGGACGGTATACGATCAAGCGAGGCCAGCCACAAATACCACCCTGCAGAACGAAAGACAACCTTCGCGTCAGAACGGTATTGTGCAGACTTCCCTAAGAGGTATGGCGATACACCCTGGACCACCCTCTCAGGTATCATCCCAAGCAGAGGAGCAGGATGGAAAGCAGATAGCAACCGACATAGGAACCTCAGTAGTCACTTCTCAGTGTACAGAGATCTGTAAAGCACTTGCAGGAGGGAGGTCCTGCTCAAAAATCTGCCTTGTCAGAGTTTATCCAGTCGGTCACCAAGATAAAGCAATCAAGGTATATACAATCTTAGATGATTAAAGCAATAGGTCTTTAGCTAAATCCACCTTCTTCGATACCTTCAACATCGTAGGGCCCGGTTCTCCCTACTCCTTAAGGACACGTGCAGGTACCGTTGAGACGGCAGGGAGGAAGGCAACAAAGGGTACAAAGTAGAGTCCATAGATGGTCAGACCTGCTGGTCTCTGCCATAGTCTTACATCTCGGTAGAGACATACTAGGAGTTCACAAGGTTAGAGGACAGATTACCAGTTCCCAAAATGCTCCAGAGACTTGACCTAGGATGGGTCATCATAGGAGGCGTCTGTCTAGGAGGAGCACACAAGCCGACCTCAGTCAACAGTATGCTCACCAACACACTTGAAAACGGATGACCTTCCCTATTCCAGCCATGTCACAGTAGTTTCCTGATAAAAGAATTGCCACACAGCGCTCCTGTGCCTTGTCCTTTCACAGATCCCTCCTGTGAAGACCACGCCTGCGATGGCGAGCAAGATCACTTAGGGTGCACGGTTTTCCACAGGACGAGAGAAGACAACAGGGTCACAATGTCCATAGAAGACAGCATGTTCTTGGATATCACGGATCAAGGAATAGTAAAAGACAAGTCAAAAAGCTGGGTCGCACCTTTACCGTTTAAACCCCAGAGACAACGCTTACCTAACAACAAGGAACTTGTCTACAGACGATTTATCTCCCTCAAACACAAACTTCAGAGGACACCAGAGACAAAAGAACATTTCTTCGCCTTCATGGAAAGAATATTCCAGAACAACCACCCAGAAATGGCACCCGCGCTCCGAGACTGGGAGGAGTGTTGGTTCTTACCCATATTTGGCGTTTATTATCCTAAGAAACCAGGGCAGATAAGAGTAGTATTCGACTTGAGCGCCAGGTACGAAGGCCTCGCTAAATGATGTCTTACTGTCAGGTCCAGACCTCAACAACAGAATTCTGGAGGTACTTCTACGCCGCCGCAAAGATTCTGTAGCATTCATGGCCGACATACAACAGATGTTTCACTGCTTCCTAGTAAAGGAAGAACATAGAAACTACTTGAGGTTCTTCTGGTACCGCAACAACGACCCCAATGGAGACATTGTAGAATACCGAATGAGAGTGCACATCTTCGGAAACAGTCCTTCCCCTGCAGTCAATATCTATGGTCTCAGGCATTCAGCCCGAGAGGGTGAGGCAAAGTAGGAGTCGGATGTCGGCGGTCAAAATCGCCTCCAACAGCTGTTAATGGAGTTAATGGAGGCCTTCTCAACCCAAGACCATTCCAGTGATCTAACGGACTTGGATCTTAGCACCGACTCCCTTCCCATGCAGTGGAGGCTCGGTTTCCTCTGGGATTTAAAGGTGGACACATTCACCTTCCAGATAAGCAAAGAAGAAAAGCCCTTCACACGCAGAGGAGTCCTGTCCACCCTAAACAGCTTATATGATCCTCTGGGATTCGTAGCACCTGTTACCATCCGAGGTAAAATGATGCTAAGAGACTTTACCACAGAGACATCTGATTGGTGAAAAAAAGACATGTGGACAGGTTGGAGGAAGTCTCTTGAAGCTTTGTCCAGTCTTCATGTGGCATGTCCGTATGCTTCCGTACCATCTACTGAAGTCAAGATGCAAAGACTCCATATCTTCTGCGATGCTTCAGTCAAGGCGATTGCAGACCAGACGCTTCTATGTCTATGTCAGCAATCGTGTGCTAAGGATCAGGAGATCCACTTGTCCTAAACAGTGGCACTATGTTCCCACAGATCATAATCCTGCAGACCACGTAACTAGATCTGTCGCAGCGAGCCACCTTAAGGACACAACATGGTTTATGGGTCCTGCATTCCTGTACCGTTTAACGTCTTGCAACATCGGCTCCGACACGTTTGAATTAGTAGACCCAGATGCCGATGAAGAAATCCAACCCGAAATATCTGTTCTACGTACAGTGACTTCGGACCACCAACTCAAATCCCATCGTTTCACTAGGTTCTCCACTTGGATGTTGCTCTTTTGTGCTATAGCCTGCGCAGTTCATATAGCTCAGCACACGCCTTTACCGCTCCTAACCTGGAAGAGGCCGAGAACATAACAATTCGCACTATACAATGTGAATGTTATATCAAGGAAATGGACTGCCTCAACAAAGGCCAAGCGGTCTCCAAGGATAGCGCTTTGAAAAGGCCTGATCCCTTTGTTGACCAAGATGGGTTGTTAAAAAAGAAGGACCCAGTAGTGGCGTCTGTTGACGCCAGGAGGGGAGTGTTCTGCCTCGCAGAGTTGGAAATATCAGTACAGTTCATCCTATGTTCCTGTCATCGTATATCTGATGTATTAGTGTGGTTATGGCCCCATCTAGCGGTGTTAAATTGTATTGCAACTTGTTTTTCTGTCACAAAGACTAATGCATTGTGGGTAGTTTGCAAGGCATCCTGGGAAGGGGAAACCTCCAGTCTAGGGTACAGAGCTGCCCTCTGCATTCTCCTCCTCATATCTGTTTTACCATACCGACAATCCTGTTTTACCAATCATACCGACAATCCTGTTTTACCAATCGTAAGTTAGATTACAAAGAACAGTTCTCTTATTTGGAAGACAGGAATGGTTTATACTGAATGTCAGACTGCACACTGTGTGAACGTGTAAGAAGACAGAACAAGCGCTCTTTAGATCTCTTTCATTTGGGTAAATCAGTGATCGGCGAGTCCGTGGTACTCTCATTTCCTGCCTCACCACAGGCTCAGGCTACTGCTTGTCTGTCCTCTGTGCTTTAGGGCTCATGCACATGAACGTGTGCCGGACCACATTGTGGCCTGCAAATATCGGGTCAGCAAAATTCAGGCCCTGCCCGTTTCTGCACCGCTTTACGGATGCGGACCTGTTCACTTGAAGGTGCGGTGTGGAATGGAGGCATGGAACCCCACGGAAGTTTGTGCCCGCGTATGCACTGCTTTTTTGTAGTGCAAACTGTCGGAGGTGAATAACGTACCCCGTACAAGTGAATGGGTCTGGTCTGCATACAGCGGCCCTGCGGTCGGTTTGTTTACATGAGCCCTTAGGCCTTTTTCACACAAACGCTTGGTTCAGGATACGTTCAGTTCAACTCGCACCATTTTGCAAGCGAGTTCAGTGAGTTTTGTCTGCAATTGCGTTCAGAGTTTTTCGTTTTTTCCGCATGGGTGCACTCAGCTTTCATGCGATTTTCACGCGTGTGAAAAAAAACTGAAGGTTTACAAACATCTCCTAGCAACCATCAGTGAAAAACGCACCGCCCCCGGACTGCATCCCGATTACATAAGGATGCAATGCTTTTGTTCACTGAAGCCCCATTCACCTCTATGGGGCCAGGGCTGCATGAAAAACGCAGAATATAGAACATACTGTGTTTTTTCACGCAACACAGAACTTGAGGAGTTAAAAAAAAACGCTCATGTGCACAGAACCATTGAAATGAATGGGTCAGGATTCAGTGCAGGTGCTATGCGTTCACGCATCACATCCACATGGAAAGGGGCCTTGCACAGGTCAGTGTTCGCTCAGTGATTTCCATCAGTGATTGTGAGCCAAAACCAGGTGTGGCTCTAAATCCAGAACAGGTGCAGATCTTTCCCTGGTTTTGGCTCGCAATCACTGACCAAACACTGACGTGTAAATGAGGCTTTACACTGTAATATTTGCTGCATGAATGGTGGTCCTGCAAGATCTACATTTGTGCAACTATTAAATCGCCATTTTATCACTAATTGCGGCTCTCTCTTTCTGTAGGTGCCCTAAATGTAAAACAACTGGGCGAGTAACTTGTAAGAATTGCTGTGGGAAAAAACAAGTCGTTATTTTCCTGCGGATGACAGTTAAATGGTGAGATTGCAGCGACAAGGCCGCAGGGGCAAGTGTGAGTGTTGGAGATGTCACAGTGATAATGGTGCCGGTGGTTAAATTACTCACAGTTTAGTGACTATTACTCCCTGGGCCGGCGTGTAGTGATTGGAAGGGGGACACCAATTCCTTCGGGTCACTCTCTGGTCTTCAGGGCTCTGCCGGATGGTGAGGCGAGGTGCTTGATGCTAGGGTATTATGGTGTCAGTCGGCAGGGTCCTGGTAGATTTCATGACGCCAGCGCCCTTATGGCGCAGTGTAAAATAAAGAGGAGGCAGCTTATATGAAAACAAGGAAACTTTACTTTTGCCTTGTGAGAAGTCCTTCTTTAAATCACAGTTTACAATCAGTTTTCTTGGTAGAAGGTATTAAAGAAGAACTCCTGCAAAAAAAATTTTATTCTCTGACCTGTTAGAAAGGTGCATGATATAATCTGTAGTGAATGCCATCTTCTCATCAGTGACTGTATTTGTGAGTTATCCCCTCTCTTCTAATTGTAGCTGGGTCATGTGACCAACTCCCTGACCTCCAACTGACCCAGGACTGGAAGCCAGTTACTGCTCTATTCATTCCTATGAGACTGAGAGTGAGGCTCCCATAGGAATACATAGAGAAATAGACTTCCTGTCCACACATAAGATGCTGTGTTATCTGGTGAGTCTGATTGCTGGTCACATGACACAGATGAGAAACATCAGGGAGATATAACTCACAAAGACAGACACTGGTAAGAAAATGACGTTCACTACAGATTACATCATATCCATTTCTAGCATGACATGGAATAAAAAATTTTGCGGGAGTCCTTCTTTAATAAAGATGCTGCAGGAATTTCCTCTTTAGGCTGGTTAACTTCTGTATAATCCAATAAGCAATACTTCTGTTATATCTAGTTACTTCTGTTATGTTTCTAGTTTCCTTCCATCAATCCACCTGTACTAGTGCTGGCTCTGGATGATATTCAAATGTAATTATAATACTTTAAGGTAGCAACCCCACAGGGCGGTATCCCTGGATGGCAGGCATCACAGCATCTGCTCCATTATTTCTGGTGCTCTCAGTATA
>ONZH01011979.1:0-57603 GCA_900303285.1 Rhinella marina
ATGTAAAATCTCTGGCCCGAATTCATTTAACCCCTTAAAAACATCAGTTACTTATTCAAATCAGTGAAAAGTGCCTGTCTGCCCACTTTGATGCCAGTTTTTATGCCCAGAACCTGTTCAGGCCAGGCTGAACTGAACTGTATCTGACGTGGGCATCACCCTCTGTATGTTGGCAGTGCGAGATCTCTGGTCCGAATTCATTTAACCCCTTAAAAACATCATTTACTTATTCAAATCAGTGAAAAGTGCCTGTCTGCCCACTTTGATGCCAGTTTTCATGCCCAAAACCTGTTTGGGACAGGCTGATCTCCACTGTATCTGATGTGGGGCATCACCCTCTGTATGTCTGCAGTGCGAGATCTCTGGCCCAAATTCATTTAACCCCTTAAAAACATCAGTTACTTATTCAAATCAGTGAAAAGTGCCTGTCTGCCCACTTTGATGCCAGTTTTCATGCCCAGAACTTGTTCAGGCCAGGCTGAACTGAACTGTATCTGATGTGGGGCATCACCCTCTGTATGTTTGCAGTGCGAGATGTCTGGCCCGTATTCATTTAACCCCTTAAACACATCAGTTACTTATTCAAATCAGGGAAAAGTGCCTGTCTGCCTACTTTGATGCCAGTTTTCATGCCCAGAACTTGTTTGGGCCAGGCTGAACTGAACTGTATCTGATGCGGGGCATCACCCTCTGTATGTTAGCAGTGTGAGATCTCTGGCCCAAATTCATTTAACCCCTTAAAAACATCAGTTACTTATTCAAATCAGGGAAAAGTGCCTGTCTGCCCACTTTGATGCCAGTTTTCATGCCCAGAACCTGTTCTGGCCAGGCTGAACTGAACTGTATCTGATGTGGGGCATCACCCTCTGTATGCTGGAAGTGCGAGATCTCTGGCCCGAATTCATTTAACCCCTTAAAAACATCAGTTACTTATTCAAATTAGCAAAAAGTGCCTGTCTGCCCACTTTGATGCCAGTTTTCATGCCCAGAACCTGTTCGGGCCAGGCTGATCTCCACTGTATCTGATGTGGAGCATCACCTTCTGTATGTCGGCAGTACGAGATTTCTGGCCTGAATTCATTTAACTCTTTAAATCACACTTTCTTTGTGCCTACTTAGATGCCCATTTTGTGCCCATCTTTTGGATTTTCATGCTTCTTTCAACTGATTTACATTAAGCACGGCTCACTGCAACTTTTTATTGTACTGTTGATAAGGTGTTTTCAAAATTCTTAAATAAAACCAAAAATTAAAAATGATGTGAATAAGAAACTGACGAATAAGAAACCAACTTCAGCCTCGAATAAGAAACTGGCCGAATAAGAAACCAACTTCAGCCTCGTAATGTACAGGGGGTCACACATCACTATATACAGTGTACAGGGGACACACATCACTATATATAATGTACAGGGGGTCACACATCACTATATACAGTGTACAGGGGACACACATCACTATATATAATGTACAGGGGGTCACACATCACTATATACAATGTACAGGGGGTCACACATCATTATATATAATGTACAGGGGGTCACACATCTGCATATACAGTATAAAGGGGTCACTGTACAGGGGTTCACAGATCTCTGTATGCAGTGGTGGGGGGTCACACATCACTGTCACACATATAGTGTATGGTGGTGGTGGTGGTGTCAACTATTACTGTATACAGGGGGTCACACATCACTATATACAGTATAAAGTGGTGATCACATATCACTGTATTGGGGGCATCATAGATCACTATATACAGTGTGCAGGAAGGAGAGGGCACATATTTACAGATGACATCAGTGACTGCTGCTATCACTGACCAGCCATACTGACAGCTCAGAAGGGGTTAAAGCTCCTGACCTGTTGGTCTGGCTGGAATAAACATGTCTGTGATAAGATCACATTGCAGAGTGGTCATAGACAGGACAGACACTAGGATTGCTCACAGCACCTTTCTGGCTCTGCTACATCACTGCAGTCAGTGAGTTACATCACAGATTCTCCTCAGTCTCTCTTCCTCTTGCAAAGTTTCTTTATTTCAGCTTCTAACAAGTTTCTCTGCTAAGCCCCTTCAGCCCTGTATAGTCAGGACTGCAGTCACAGCAGAAGGAAACTTCTCTGACACAAGCAGGGTGCCTTTAGGACCCAGGAGCAGCACACTCCTTCCATGGACTAGTGCAGAGCCAGGGAGCTATGAGAGCAGCACTGAGGGGGCGTGGCTGCCAATAGCAAGGGAACCAGGCAGATCTGCTGCAGAAGATATATGAGAAAGTTTATTGTCTGCCTGCTTTCTTAAGAGTTTTAATAAGTGCTAACAAAGTGGCCAACCCCTTTAACCTTCAGTGGGCCCCAAGGGGTACGAGGTCTCTCTTCTTGTGATCGGTAAGTATCTCAGTGGTAGGACCCTCACTAATCTTATAGTTATCTCCTATTCTGTGGATAGGGGATAACCTATAGCAATGTGTAATCAGAAAATGACCTATTGTTTAAATCACGTTTTTATATTTTTAAAGAATTTTTGATGATGTTTTTTTTAATTTTTCATGTCACTATCTATATTTAAACAAAAAACAAAAAAATATGCAGTTTTCTCACTGGTCACTAAGCCTAATAATAGGCGCCACGTCTTGGTCTGTACGGATCACTTTACTGCAGTTATCTGCTTATCTGTCATTCAAATCCTACCTATAATGATATCACTTATGTGTATAGATAAGACATAATCCACCTTTCACAATAGGTAATTGTCAGAGCTTCTCTATTCTTTCCTTGTACAATGACCTCTGCACAGATCATAGAGGGCGCCTAAAAAACTCTCCCATAGAAGTTAATCATGTCCACTCCTGACCATTGTGTCTATGGCCCATGTGGCTGCCATAAAGTAATTTTCTTAACACTTTCTAAATGATGTTAAGAACAGCTCAGGCAAGATGACAGCCCCCATAATAATATTCAGTAAATAGAATATATAGATCTTCAATCAGAAAATAAAACAGATTAAACAGATTAGAAAAAATGATATATGTTACTAACTGATTTTAACTGGCTCATAACATTTTTGGTGACACATTTCCTTTTAGCCGTCATGTAATGAAAGTGATGTCCTACCTGGATACAATATTATTTGTGTACCAGTAGCAGGGTTGGATAAAGACAGGCATGGGATTCAGCCGGTTCTCTCCAGTTCTGCCGAACCATTTGTTAAAATTACAGCAGGTTCGCAGGACCAGTGAGAAGCAGGAATTCCGACCCGGTCCTGCAGCATAAATCACTTTCAAAACCCCCCAGCGGCCGCTTACTAACTCAAATCCCATAGCAAAGAATCCCCAGCTCAAGTCCCCTCCCTGCACATGCCCCGCCCCCCCAGGAATGTAATTACCAGTGCAGCTCCGTAGTAAGCTGCTGCTGGCTTGTTGCTCCGCCTCCTCTCTTGTCCTCCACGATACCATCAAGTATTAGTGACTGTGTGCAGTCTGCCTCCTCTGGTGCTGGCCAGTAATGTGGCTCCTCCCTCCCAAGAATAAGACCCTCTGTGAGCTCCCTGAGCCCCCTTTGTCAGCCCCCTGCGCCCCCCTCTGTCATCTCCCTGCGCCCCCTCTGTCATCTCCCTGCGCCCCCTCTGTCATCTCCCTGCGCCTCCTCTGTCAGCCCCCTGCGCCCCTCTGTCAGCCCCCTGCGCCCCCTCTGTCAGCTCCCTGCGCCCCCTCTGTCAGCCCCCTGCGCCCCTATGTTAGCCCCCTGCGCCCCCTCTGTCATCTCCCTGAGCCCCCTCTGTCATCTCCCTGAGCCCCCTCTGTCATCTCCCTGCGCCCCCTCTGTCATCTCCCTGCGCCCCCTCTGTCATCTCGCTGCGCCCCCTCTGTCAGCCCCTTGCGCCCCCTCTGTCAGCCCCCTGTGCCCCCTCTGTCATCTCCCTGCGCCCCCTCTGTCATCTCCCTGCGCCCCCTCTGTCATCTCCCTGCGCCCTCTCTGTCAGCCCCCTGCGTCCCTTCTGTCAGCTCCCTGCGCCCCCTTTGTCAGCCCCCTCTGTCAGCCCCCTGCGCCCCCTCTGTCAGCTCCCTGCGCCCCCACTGTCAGCTCCTTTAGCCCCCTCTGTCATCTCCCTGAGCCCCCTCTGTCATCTCCCTGCACCCCCTCTGTCATCTCACTGCGCCCCCTCTGTCAGCCCCTTGCGCCCCCTCTGTCAGCCCCCTGCGCCCCCTCTGTCATCTCCCTGCGTCCCCTCTGTCATCTCCCTGCACCCCCTTTGTCAGCCCCCTCTGTCAGCCCCCTGCGCCCCCTCTATTAGCCCCCTGCACCCCCTCTGTCATCTCCCTGAGCCCCCTCTGTCATCTCCCTGCGCCTCCTGTCAGCCCCTTGCGCCCCCTCTGTCAGCTCCCTGCACCCCGTCTGTCAGCCCCTTGCGCCCCCTCTGTCAGCCCCCTGCGCCCCCTCTGTCAGCCCCCTGCACCCCCTCTGTCATCTCCCTGAGCCCCCTCTGTCATCTCCCTGCGTCCCATCTGTCAGCCCCCTGCGTCCCATCTGTCAGCTCCCTGCCCTCCCTTTGTCAGCCCCCTCTGTCAGCCCCCTGCGCCCCCTCTGTCAGCTCCCTGCGCCCCCACTGTCAGCTCCCTGCGCCCCCTCTGTCAGCCCCCCGTCATTTCCCTGCGCCCCCTCTGTCATCTCCCTGCGCCCACTGTGTCAGCTCCCTGCGCCCCCTCTGTCAGCCCCCTGCCCTCCCTCTGTCATCTCCCTGAGCCCCTTCTGTCATCTCCCTGCGTCCCCTCTATCATCTCCCTGCGTCCCCTCTGTCAGCTCCCTGCGCCCCCTTTGTCATCTCTCTGCGCCCCCTCTGTCATCTCTCTGCGCCCCCTCTGTCATCTCCCTGCGCCCCCTCTGTCATCTCCCTGTGCCCCCTCTGTCAGCCCCCTGCGCCCCCTCTGTCATCTCCCTGTGCCCTCTCTGTCAGCCCCCTGCGTCCCATCTATCAGCTCCCTGCGCCCCCTTTGTCAGCCCCCTCTGTCATCCCCCTGCGCCCCCTCTGTCAGCCCAGGTGGCCTGAATTGTTAATTGGGGGGGGATTGGATTATAGATTAAGAATCTGAGGTACAAATTAGCAGTGTCTTTTTTTCAGTACTTGGGGGGAGCAGAGCAGGGCTGCTGTCTGTAAAGCTATGTCACACATAACAGTGTCATCCACAGACGCCCCATAACAGTGTCATCCACAGATCCCCCATAACAGTGTCATCCACAGATCCCCCATAAGTGTCATCCACAGATCCCCCATAACAGTGTCATCTACAGATCCCCCATAACAGTGTCATCCACAGGTCCCCCATAACAGTGTGTAATCCATAGGTCCCCCATAACAGTGTCATCCACAGATCCCTCATAACAGTGTCATCCACAGATCCCCCATAACAGTGTCATCCACAGATCCCTCATAACAGTGTCATCCACAGATACCCCATAACAGTGACATCCACAGATCCCCCATAACAGTGTCATCCACAGATCCCCCATAACAGTGTGTCATCCACAGATCCCCCATAACAGTGTCATCCACAGATCCCCCATAACAGTGTCATCCACAGATCCCCCATAACAGTGTCATCCACAGATCCCCCATAACAGTGTCCTCCACAGATCCCCCATAACAGTGTCCTCCACAAATCCCCCATAACAGTGTCCTCCACAGATCCCCCATAACAGTGTCCTCCACAGATCCCCCATAACAGTGTAATCCTCAGATCCCCCATAACAGTGTCATCCGCAGATCCCCCATAACAGTGCGCATGCGCAGCATTATCTCCATTCAGTGCTATGGAATTGCCAGTGATCAGCCACTCATCATAGCATAATAGAGGATGACCATACATGCACATTGTGCTCTCCCTTCACTTTAGGGGCCCAGATGGGACAACCCCTTTTTTCTGCTTGTTGTTTTTTAAACTGCACCATGGAAAAAAAGAAGTGCCCTGGACATTCTTCATCCGGGTTCTATGTCCAGAATTCCCTTTGAAAATGGGCATTAATGAAAATTCACAGCAAAACTGCATCAAAAAGTGTTATATAAAAGGCATCAGAAAAAAATACATCCAAAAAAACCTAATGTGGATTCTGCATTAGGTTTTTTAAGCACAGAAAATGGAAAGGCTAAATAAATATAATGTGGCCTTCTACAATCAGCTGCTGTGGTTGTAACCACTGTCTGTGCCTACTAAGTCCTGTCAGAGTTCTGGTCCAATATTTCAGGATTTAGGGCCCCACTTTCAATTTTGCCCAGCGCCACACTTTGTCTAAAACCGGCCCTGGTACTGGCATAGGCTTTGTCAATACTGCTTCTGTTGTTCTATTGGCTGGCAGCCTGCTTTGACATATTCAGCTGCCAGCCAATTACAGGGGTCAATTTTATTATACTAGTAGGGATTGGTGGGCAGTGTACAGTGAATGTTAAGCTTGGCTGTTCTAGGGCTTTGTTACTGCCCCTGGCCCCAGCCACCCCCTCAAAAAAGTTGATGTACACTTCTCAAGAGAATCAAAAACTGAACAAAGAATTAACAGTGGCACAAAACACCTACATCTTTTGTGACTATAACCACTCTCCTCCATATCAGGGCTATGTGCAACTGTGTTACCAGTGCCACCATGTGTAGTGATGTCATCACCTGTATACTTATCTATGCTGCCATGTACTGTCCCTAGCCATGTGCCCTGTGCAGCCATCGTTTTCACCTCTGTTCTGCTATCTGCCATGTGCAGCCACCATGTTCTCCTCTGTTATGCCATGTGTAGGCATGGGATTCGGCCAGTTCTTGAGTTCGCCTCAGGTTCTCGAGATCTGGTTGTTAAAATTACAATCCGATCGGAGAACCATGTTACCAGCTGAATCCCAATCCGGGGCTCTGGCGGCGGCAGCTGGAGATGAGCGCTTTTATTCCATAGCTTAGCTCCTTAGGCTTTTTAAAAGTTAAGTGGTATGTGTGTGTAGTGTATATGTGGTGTATTTATGTATGTGTATCATGTATATGGTGTATTTATGTGTATGTGTGTTGCATATATGTGATGTATATGTAAACATGTGTCATGACGCCGCATGTCTGCCGTTGAGTAGGGAACCTTTTGTTAAAAATTTGAATCCCACACCGGATAAAGACTTTAAAGTAAGTGGCATGGCCAGGAAATGATCAGCAGTAGATACACTGGTATAGGGTTAATGCAAAAATATGGAATAGAGAGGAATAGAGTGGAGCCTTTACATTAAAGGTGGCAGAAGCTAAAGTAGGGGCTAATAGGGTATTCCATAGTGATCAAAACAGTAGCATCAAAGGTATGAGAAATGTCTCCAGTTGTCATCTGCCTTTAGACTGTGTTGTCAAAGGTGCCATGGGCTAAGGCACTGGTAGTTGCACTGGTGGAGAACCAGAGTGTTGTGTAGATCACTAATGCATACACATATAGGCACTAGCTGTACATCCAGAAGAATTGGGGGAATTTTAATCAGAGGGGAACAAGAGGTACAAATGGTTCCTTTAGAACAGGCATGCTCAACATGTGGCCCTCCAGCTGTTGCAAAACTACAACTCCCATCATTCCCAGACAGCCTACAGCTATCAGCCTACAGAAGGGCATGGTGGGAGTTGTAGTTTTACAACAGCTGGAGGGCCGCAGGTTAAGCATTCCTGCTTTAAAAGAATTGTAAGTTGGGGTGAGTCTGGTAGTAAGTCTGAGAAGTGTTTTACCTTGCTCGCAAGGTTGACATGATATGTTGCCATCTGGTCACTGTGATGGTTTATAGAGGCGTCCAGTTCACTGATCTGGAAGTGAAATAAACCTAAGTGTGCTGCAATGGAATATATGTTAAGATATTCAGGGATCTGAGAAAGCTCCTATGCTGTGGTAGCCCTTGTAAGAGTTGAAGAATGTCTGCAAGAAGTCTGGCTGCTGGAGAAGGGTATATGTTATCAGAGCAGCTGCCAGGCTACAAGCAGGGGCACCACAATAACACAAAGGGCAGTCAAGAGCTAAGGGTGCATTCACATGTTGAGATATTTCCTGTAATTACACAGCACAAAAAAAAAAAAAAAACCTGAAGAACAGGCTGGGACCACCAATAAGGCTCTGTTTATATCACAACAAAAACAATGCACACAAGAAACAAACGATACAGTATGAGAAAGGGAAATGAGGTTTTAGAAAAGCTACCATATTTTTCGCTTTATAAGATGCACCAGATGATAAGACACACCCCAGATTTTACAGTAGGAAAATAAGAAAAAAATATTTTTCATCAGACCTCATATCAGATCCCCCATAAATTTCAGGACATCAGACCCCCATATCAGCCATCCATATCAGACCCCCATCGGACCTCAGATCAGTCCTTTCAGACCCCCATCAGACATCAGATTAGCCCACTCAGCCCCCATCAGATCTCAGATCAGCCCACTCAGCCCCCATCAGACCTCAGATCAGCCCACTCAGCCCCATCCAGGGGCGTTGCTAGGCTAAAACATTCGGGGCCTGGGCCCCTGATGTTTTCTCCCAGGCCCTGAATGTCCTGCCTGTTAGACAAATACAATAGACTGCAAGATATGTAGGACCTATGATGACATCACAGGTCATGTGATCAGTGCCGTCCAATCCTGCACTGGTCACATGACTGTGACATCATCACAGGTCCTTTCCCCTGTCTTCTAAACTGAAGAGGAGAATTGTGGGGAAGAAGCTGCAGTGAGCACTGCTACATCACAAGAGGTAAGTAAAGGGAGAAGCAGAGGGATGCTGGGAGTTGTGGTTATTTAACTGGGTCTGTATGTTAGGGCAGAAGGGAGGGATGTTATCATGGGACTGTGTGTTGGAGGTGACTTGGGTAGGGTTCTGTTAGGGTACTTTTACACCTGTGGCATGGGACTCCGTCAGGCTGTTAGGATCCATGCTGCCGCTGGTGCACGTGTGGGGCCAGAACTACGCTCCTGCCCCATTCACTGTAATCGGGGCGGGCCATGGATCTGGCCACAGCATGGCAACTCCTGCCGCAAGGCGGCCAGAACAAAAGTACAGCATATTGTACTTTTGTTCTGCCCGCCTCTCGGCAGGGTTTGCCATGCTGCAGCCGGATCTGTGGCCCGCCCCCATTACAGTGAATGGGGCAGGAGTGTAGTTCTGGCCCCACACGTGCACCTGCTGCAGCACGGATCTGTCGGGCTGTTCACCCACCGGAACAGCCTGCCGGAGTCCCCTGCCACAGGTGTGAAACTAGCCTTAGGCTACTTTCACACTTGCGTTGTAAGGATCCGTTTGTGAGATCCATCACAGGCTCTCACAAACGGTCCTAAACTGATCAGTTTTTCCCTAATGCATTCTGAATGGAAAAGGATCCGTTCAGAACGCATCAGTTTTGCTTCAGTTCAGTCAGCATTCCGTTTTGGAGGCGGACACTAAAATGCTGCTTGTTGCGTTTTGTTGTCCACATGAAGAAAATGATCCAAACTGGCTATTTAAAAGATAATACAACCGGATCCGTTCAGAACGGATGCAGACGGTTGTATTATTATGATGGAAGCGTTTTTTGCTGATCCATGACGGATCCAGCAAAAACGCTGGTGTGAAAGTAGCCTTATTTACATTGGACTGTGGCGTGGAGTGATGTTATTTACATGGGACTGCATGTTGGATGTGGCTGAGGGCAGGTTTATGTTATTTACATGGGGCTGTGGGGTGGAGTGATGTTATTTTTTTAAGGGACTGCATGTTGGAGGTGTATGTGGGAAGGAAGTGATGTTATTTACATGGGACTGTATGTTAAAGGCGGCTGTCGGAGGGAGTGATATTTACATAGGACTGTATGTTGATGACAGCTATGGGAATTATGTTATTTACATGGGACTGTATTTGGAGGGGGCTGGAGAGATGGTGTGATGTTATTTACATAGGAGGGAAATAGCTTTATTTACATGGGACTGTATGGTGGAGGGGCTGAGGAATTATAATTTCTGAGGACACTAAAGGGAGGAATATAACAGCGGGCACTTCAGGGTGAGCATTATAACAGTAGGGGGAGCGATATAAATACTGGAGGCACTGTAGGGGTATTATAACACCAGGGGACATTAGGCGTTCTTATTACTACTGGGGGCTCTATAGGAGAGACTTATAGATCCGCTTTATTTCTACTAAGAGCACTATGGGGGCCCTTATTACTACTGAGGGGTCTGTAGAGAGCTTGATTACCAATGGGGGAACAATAGGGGGCCTTATTACCACTGGAGGACTCTTCTAGTGATGGGGACAATCTTGGGGAGCATTATCAGTGCTGGGGTCACTGTAGGGTGCAGTGTTACTAATGATGGAATTACTACTGGTAGGACTATTACTATGGGGGGCACTATTATTTCTCCAGGATAGTATCTGGAGGTTTTGGGGGCACAGTGAGCAGCAGCATAAGACTGTGGGGACTCCAGATTGGGGGATGATGATAGAAATGTGAGGAAGCTAAAATGTCCGTGTGTCACACTCTGCAGTGATGAGAAGTTGTCTGGACCAAGTGGAGAAGATGATGACAGAGAAGATCTACATCAGAGGAGAAGTCACCCGGGAGGCCCTGGATGTGAGGTATGTGCTGCTGTATAGTAGGATTGGGGCGAGGGTCGACATAGAGAATTGGGCCATATTCATTGGGGCTTGGGCCCCGGATCTTTTGAGACCCTAGCAACGCCTCTGGCCCCATCAGACCTCAGATCAGCCCACTCAGCCCCCATATCAGACCACTCAGCCCCCATCAGACCTCAAACCAGCCCATCAGCCCACTCAACTCCCATCAGACCTCAAATCAGCCCAATAGCCCACTCAGCCTCCATATCAGCCCACTCAACACCCATATCAGCCCACTCAGCCCCCATCAGACCTCCGATCATCCCACTCAGCCCCATAAGAATAAAATAAAAAACCTCTCCTGCGCCGCGACTCTGGTCCGGGTCTGGCGTTCCCTTGTCTTCTCCTGCCGGCGCTGCACTGTTGCCTGACTGCGTGCAGCGTCAGGTCATAGTGTGCGCACTATGTCATGATGCTGTACGGGGTCAGGACAGTACAGCACCAGCAGGAGACGACAAGGGAGCGCTGGACCTGGAGCGGAGCTGCAGCGCAGGAGGGCGAGTATGTTTCCCTGCTCCCGGCACCTAATACATACTAGTGAGCGCTTCCATAATGTAAGCGTTCACTAGTATTCGCTTTATAAGACGAAAAGGAATTTCCCCCCTAAGGGCATCTTATAAAGTGAAAAATATGGTATATTAAAAATACATAAGCTTAAGTTTTTATAACACAGGCACAATTAAAACACATCATAATGGTACAATTTATAGTAAAAGCAAAATAAGCTAATGAGCCCCACATTCATCAATCCCTAGACAATACATAGTCACTTACAGTACAATCAGAGACAAGATATGACTCAGTACTTCCGCACCAGAGACCTGGGCTATAGCACAGCAGTGAAACATACAGCTGTGTAGACTAAATGTAGGTCACATATCAGCCCAATAAAGAAGCCAAAAAAATAAATGTCAGAAATGTCCCACATGTATTGCCACTGACAGTTGATTCCTCAGGGGTAAAGTGCCTATCAATTCCGAATATAATATATAGCAACATGTGTTAGACCAAGGGTCAGCAACCTACGGCACTCCACCTGTAGTGAGACTATAACTCCCAGAATGCTCCATTCACTTATCTGGGAATCCTGAGAACAGCCAAGAAAGTGTGCACGCTGGGAATTGTAGTTTCACCAAAGCTGGAGTGCCAGAGATTGCTGACACCTGTGTTAGACTAATCCTCCATACCTGTGTATCATGGCAGGAACATACTTCAACAGGCTCCCCCACGCTGTCAACATGATCAGAAAAAGACATCCAGAACAGAACAGCACATGTACCAAAACACTCCACATCAAGCTTCTCGAAACCAAAAAAAATGATGAACACCGAAGCAAAATAGAAATACAGCTGCAATTCAGCATATACAATGCATGTGCCAAAGATGTTACAAACTAGTCAGTCAGACCCATATTCATTAACCCCCCTGACTGATCATCCAGAACAGTGTTTGTGCAGACAGAAAGGACAACATTGTTTTAGAAGGACACTGTTCGGTGGCTGTGTGGCTGCATTAGGAGGGCACTTCTGGGGACTATTCCTTAGGCTAATTTTTTCTTATTTTAAAGCTGATAATCTAATCTTTTAAACAAGACCAAGTTTGTGTCACTAGTCCTAATACATTGCATATTACAGCCTTTAAAAATAGATCCCAGTGGAAGCTGTGTACAGCTGCAATATTCATTCCTTACCCATTTTCTAATAGTTGTAACATACTAACATAGTAACATAGTTTATAAGGTCGAAAAAAGACATCTGTCCATCCAGTTCGGCCTGTTATCCTGCAAGTTGATCTAGAGGAAGGCAAAAAAACCCCTGTGAGGTAGAAGCCAATTTTCCTCACTTTAGGGGAAAAAAATTCCTTCCCGACTCCAATCAGGCAATCAGAATTACTCCCTGGATCAACGACCCCTCTCTAGTAACTATAACCTGTAATATTATTACCCTCCAAAAATACATCCAGGCCTCTCTTGAACTCTTTTAGTGAACTTACCATCACCATCTCCTCAGGCAGAGAGTTCCATAGTCTCACTGCTCTTACCGTAAAGAATCCTCTTCCATGTTTGTGTACAAACCTTCTTTCCTCCAGACGCAGAGAATGTCCCCTCGTCACAGTCACAGTCCTCGGGATAAATAGATCATGGGAGAGATCTCTGTACTGACCTCTGATATATTTATACATTGTTATTAGATCTCCTCTCAGTCGTCTTTTTTCTAAAGTGAATAAGCCTAATTTTGATAATCTTTCTGGGTACTGTAGTCCACCCATTCCAGTTATTACTTTAGTTGCCCTCCTCTGAACCCTCTCCAGTTCTGCTATGTCTGCCTTGTTCACAATATAATTCCACATGTGTTAATTAATAGTTTTAATGCCTTCAGTGTGAATCTACAATTTTCATAGTCATGAAAATACAGAAAACTCTTTGAATGAGAAGGTGTGTCCAAACTTTTGGTCTGTACTGTATATATAATGTTTCTATTTGTTCTCCAGAGAGAAAGTGTAGTCACTCATAAATGTATTCCCACAGTATAAAGGTTGCTGGATATATAGTTTTTGTTGGTTATTCGTATTAAACATAGAAGATGGTAAAATTACAGCAACTTATGTCATACAATGTTGCAGCATGGGTAGGATTTTATTGATAGAGTAGCTGCATGTGTTGGCGTGTTCTTACCACCCTGGACAGCAGCACAGCTGCATCGGTATTTCAGTGATGTTGCATGGGCAACAATGGAATCTACAACAAAATCGAAACTATCAATCAAAATCTACAATAAAAATAAATAAATAATGCCATTTTTTGGAGCGTTTTCTCCAATTCTGATGTGACTATTGGGGAGCTAATCCTATAAATGGTGTAAACTTATGTGGAGTTAATCAATGTGGTGCAGGGATAGACACATTTCTCTAGCTCTATACCAACTACTGGTTGGCCTGCTTTAGACAGAATTTTAAGTCAGAATTGTATTGTAATTTTGGTGCAAAACGGCACATCTTAGGCGACTTCCTTTACGGTAAAGTTTTTCCACCACTTTTTACATATTTTAGACACAGAAGCTGTAGTATTTAAAATGTGTAAACTGGTGGACCTAAAGTAACATGCACAATAAACATATTTGCACATGGCCCAAAGCAGAAATGGAGCAACATTAGTGATGCCTTCATAGCTCTAAATTAAAAATGTATATTAAAAAAAAATCAAGACAACAATAGTGATATATAAAGAATAAAGTACAAAATTAATGCACAGCAGTGAGGTTATGAAAGGCCGAGCATACCGATTTGCAAACCTCATAGCCAAGGTGGTGCACATACTGTATGTAATATTCTGCAACATACACTTGTATGGAATTTACCCAGCCAAGATTCAACGCACAGGTCTTCTAGGCCATTTACCATGCCAAGCAGCCAAGCCCCAGCTGGTCAACCTATCAGTGAGCCTGGATGCCAAGCCAATTGGGTTCCTGGTTCAGCATCCATCTCCTGCTTGCCTGTAATACGTATGTGTCCTGGTTTTACTGCATTTGTGGATTGTGCTACTTTCAACTCCAACTTAGAACTCCTGGTGAACTGACTTTGGCTTGGGTCTGGATTACACTCTTGTCTACTAATGTACCACCAACTGATTTTCTCAGCAATGTGGGCACATATGAACATGGGACCAACATAGATGCCAAGTGCAAATGTAACAGGTCAACTTCAAAGGGACAAATCTGCTGACAGATGCCCTTGAAAGGTAGCACTAATTTTCCTGCCATGAAACGATCCCACCTACACCCAAACTTATGCCCTCCCATCCAAAAAGAAATACAATTACAACATAAGAGTTTATATTTTAAGCTTGAGATTGTCTAATACAGTCACTTTAAACCTTGAGGTTTACATGAAATGTCTGGAAAGATATACTTTAAGAGGTCCAATCATGTGGCTGTCTCCATTTGCACATGGTGCACTTCAATGTTCCAGAAGTGTTGACAGCACTTCATATTTAACAATCAGCATTCACATACAGTATATCATATAGCTCGGAAATAAATAAAGAAAAAATCACTATGGCTAATGTTTCCTGATGACAGTACAGCTCAACTACGAACATCCCTGCAGTTAAGATGTGTCGTCCGTTATATGACATTGGATCTGGAGAACATCGTAGTCCCTTGCCATCTAAAAAATCGACAGCTTCATCCATTTCTTCTTTATGAAATTTTGAAACTTTTATACTGTGGTTTCCGTTTTCTTAGCAGTTTTTAAATTAAGGTATTGACGTAATATGGATTTCTCATGAACATACCTGAGAAATAAGAAAAAATTGACACAATACAGTATATGCAATAGTAAAATAAACCTTTGTGTAGTATATTTGAGTCATAATGTTTAGGGGCTGTTCAGACGGCCGTGGTATTGCGGATGCCGACCAGCGCATGTTCTGCCCGGCTCCCCATTCTAAATGCCTATTCTTGTCCGCAATAGCTATTGCGGACAAGAATAGGACATGTTTTATTTTTTTTTTGTGGAGCCGCAGCACAGAGCCGCGGCTGCCCACTGTCATTGAAGTGAACAGAGCCGCACCTATTCCGCAATTTTGCGGAATAGATGCAGACCCGTTTACACGGTTCGCATCTTTATAAATGTACACTGTACAAAAGCCTTTTCTGGTACGTAAAGAGGACCTGTGACCTCTCCTGACATGTCTGTGAAATAACAATTCTGGAGCAACTTTTCATATAACTTTATGTTGTGCCATTCCTCTATTATTCCTACCTGATATTAATGAATTCATTTCCAGCAGTCTACAATAAAGGTCCATTTTGGTTTTACCAGTGTGGGGGGTGTCCCTGAACAGTCTGACGTGATTCAATCCCTGCTGGTAACATTGCAGACTTCTGGCAATTCCTTCACAACCTTTTAGTAGAACTAATACAGAAATGGGACAGCAGCAATTTTGTAGCAGTTCCGTCTGAGATCTCTTACTTTTGAATGGAAAAAAAGTCCTGCATGCAGCACTTTTTCTCTCATAAAAAATTAACTGATGGAACCGACACAAATTGATCATAACTGATGCTCAAGAAAAGATGGATTTTAGTTATTTTAAGTGCAAACTGATGCTAGCTGAGCATGACTGATGCTCAAAATAAAGGATCCGTTTTTTTTGTTTACTTTTCTATTCTTCTGATGGATCAGAAGAACGGAAAGCTCAATGGTGATGTGAGTTCAGCCTTAGAGGATCCAAAAGTGGACCATTTACACATAATAAATTGCCCTTACTCCCCAAAGAGGTTTGCTGCTCTAATGGGGTTGTCCAACTTCAGGAACCTTTCTGTCAGACTGCCTCACCTCACCAGATCTGTGGAATGAAGCATACTTAACTGCTCCCTGCCACTGGGTTTGAGCTCTTTTGGTCCCCTGCTGCCATTGATGTGCGCTGGTCCCTGCTCATGAAGTGTGGTTTGTTGGGGGTCATGTGTGCCGCTGCAGCCAATGACTGGTGTTGACATGAACTCCATGTTTGACAGGAACCAGTGATGTGACATATGAGGGACTTACCACAGCTGCAGCCAGTCAGTGGCTGCAGTGGATCACATGACCCCTGTCAAACTGGATGTTTATACACGGGGACTGGAGAATGTCAATGGGGACCAAAGGAGTCTGGACCCAGTGGTGGGGAGTATGTAAGTATGCTTCCCTGCACAGACCCGGTGACTTGGGGGGAGGTTGTCATATAAAGGCCTCCCAAGGAGGGTCAACAACTTTAAGAGACCTTTGTCTACTTCCACTTTTAGGGTATATTCATATGTGGTACAGTTGGTAAAGACATTTCTGCAGAGGCAGACTGGGAACTTAAATTGGCCCTGGAAAAAAAAAACTAAAAGTGGCCCCATGTTTTAGGCAGATCCAGATGGACAGAATGCGGGGCAACATTAGGCAGACACAGCAGTACCTTCGTGCAGCCCAAAATACTGCCCCAGCAGAACCATATAGCACAAAATACTGCTGCCTGTTCCGCAGTATTCAACTGTATCACTGTTCTGAAGAGAGTGATACACTTGAATTCAGGGACTACTTGATACTCCTAGTATTAATTCATGCTGAGAGCATCAGATAGTTAGGCACCCAGCCAGTGGCCATGAGGAGGGCTCCAGTGGCCCCTGGGCATCAGCCCACCAGGAATTTTCCCTGTGGGGTCTATGGCTAGTCTGCCCCTGCATTTCTGCCTATGAAAATCATTCCCATTCATTTGAACCAAGTCATTTTGGGGTCATCCACATTGATTTCTGTAAGCCACATTACGATAACAGGAACCGTTGCCCTTAATGATGCTGAATGACTATAAAAGATTGATGTTGCTTACTTAGCGATTGTCCTTTGTATTTCTCGCTCTTCTTCATCATTCAGTCGCTGCAAAATGGTTTCCAAAAGTGGAAGGCTAAATTTAATATACTGTGCTACCTGTTGAGCAGAAGAATCAAATATTGGTGACCAGCTTTCCTAGCAGCTCTAAACATAATTATATTACAAATGTAATGTGGACATACATCACTGCTGATCTCTTCTGCTTCTCTGTCCATGAGGAACATCCTTGCAATGTTTCCTGAAGGGCCTTGTAAGAGTCTTTCCCAGAGCGGACAATCTGTGCTCTTCAGCTTTTTCTTTTCTAAGGGACAAATATTTCACTAGGACACAATAATTCAATAATATATTTAAAGGGGCTGTGCCATAAACTATCTTTGTGTCTTTTCATCAACTGCTCTAGCTCCCATCTTCCTTGGATTTTTGGGGGGTTTTCTTGACTCCTACTCCCTGGTTTGTCATGCACCTGCTGTCCCATCATGCCTTAGGGCTGTTAGATATGTCCTGACATCTACATGACATGTGACACTAACCATGTACCTTGTTCTTACCAATGATGCTTGTGCGTCAAACATTACAAGGCTCAACTGTAGGACGTAACCAACAGCAGCTAAATATCAAACCAGATTTGCCACAGGGTGCAAAGTTTAATAACATTAGCATAAGGCAGTTTTTATAAATTCTGGTATTTGGGGAAAGTCATATAACAGGGATATCTGTTGGGGAGACACATTAGTGGTAGAATCCCTTTAAGTATACGAACCACTGGTAAGAAAGGATTTTGTAGTTTCCTTATATACAGAAGGTGAAGCCCCCAGTGCTACAGTTGCATCTCTGCAACCATACAGCCCCCTCTTGTGGCAGAAACTATATACGTGAATACTTTTGGAGAGCAGTAGGTTAGCCGGTGTAGTGAGCGCTCTATTTCCCAACTCTGGGACTGGCAGTATTGAATAATGCAACCGTAAATACTGAAGTAGGAATTTTTCTCATGACCAATTTTCTAGAAAGAAGTGGCTGAGGACACTTAGTAGGTAAGTAATATTTTTGGAACTGGAAGGCAATGACACAAAAAATTATTTGTGTCCATAAAAACTGAGGAGGATTTTCAAACTTATGACATTCATGCTGATCACACTCTGAGTAACATATGTATTCTTACCTCCTGAGGCATGGATAATGTATAGTGCAAATTCATTCGGACTAGTCTCAATCTGTAAAACAAAAAAACAAAAAAGAATTCTATACAGGTTATAAAAAAGTTAAAACATTCCAGGGCAGATTTAATAACCCTGTCTAAATGGTAAACAGTGTACACTTAGGCAGACAGTAGAAAGATGCACACAATTAATTTCAGTGGCTCAGGCTAAATGATAAACTTAATGCAGGGATAGACACTTTTGTCTGTTACATCAGATATTGGTTGGCTTACTTTGAAACAGCACTTTGTGCAAGAATTTAGTCACAAAATATAGCATCTTAAAGGGGTTATCCAGAAATACTTTTTAACTGATGCTGGCAGCCTTCCTTCACTATGGAAAGAATCATACTAACCTGCTCCCAGAAACGTCTTCATTTGCACACTGACTCCCACATGTCCATATTCTGGTCCGCAGCCGCAGCTTGTTTACTTCCTCCCTGGCATGAGCGTGATCAACAACCACTGGCTTCAGTGGTATTGTGTCTCTTGTGGACACATCACTGCTGCAGCCAGTCAAAGTCTGCTGTGGAACAGGTGATCATGCCCCTGCCAGGGAGGAAGTAAAGGAGCACTGGACCAGATGTTGGATACGTGAGAGCCAGCATATAGGACCAGAGTGGTGGGCAGCATCAGTTAAGCCTTTCCCCATAAAACTACAGCCATTTCCTGGGAAGCCATGTCCCTTGGTGGTGGTGGTTGGGGGGAGGGAACAGTGGATTATTCTTTTTGCATTACTTGCTTTTCAAATATGTGTAAAATTATATTAGCCAAATTGTGTCAAAAATGCACTAAATTTTGGCACAAATTACACTACAAATTAGGCACACTCACAATAGTAAATATGTTAAAAGACACTATTAACATACTAATAAATAAAAAGTAACATGATGTATCATACAGTAACAGTACCTCTTGGCAAGTTTGCCATGCTGCAGCTGTATCTCCCACCCATCCCCATTATAGTGAATTCCGGTAGCAAGTGTTTGTATGGATGGAGAACCACCTGCTGGACAAGCCTAACGCTAATGTCAAAGAAACCTAAGCCAGATCTATCAACTGCAACGTTTTGCCAAAAATATGTAATACCTTAATCGGCGTTACAGCAAGTGCTTACCTTAAACTTGTGTAATAACTGCTCAATGACTTCTTTAGTTTTCATGTTGCTGTTAATCATGACTTTTGTCTCTGAACCAAAAGCTGGAGTGAAAATTGAGGTCTGGGAATAAGAATGAAGGGTTCATCTGTATGTATAGTTTGATAAGAGAGACATCTATGTATATGTACAAGATTCCATGCTAATAACGTTCTCTTGAAACTCTTATATTTTATACCTATTGTTCACAATGATCAACAGATCTGTATTAGGCTGGGTTCACATATGCACTCTGAACTCTGTTCTGGTGGAAGGACAGACTGCTGACATTCACTGTATCCAGGATACATGCCAGTTTTCAGCCGAACAAAGATTACTACATGTATTATTTTTTATCCAGCCAAAAGCCGGCATATGCCAGAATGCAGCCATACCCCATTACAGTGAATGGGGATCCAGAAGTTCACAGTGGTATCCGGCTATGCCGCATTTGGTGAACTCTGGCAGTCTGTTCCTCTGAGTCCAAAGCGTATTTGTGAACCCACCCTTATAGTGATTATCCCATGAAAAACATTCAACACTTATGCCGAGTGAGGAGGGGTATGAAAGGAGCGGTGGCCACATATGCATCCTGTTTTGCCATTCAATGTCTACTGGGCTGAAGGAAACAGTCAAGAACAGTGATTGGCTGTTTCTGTCAAATCCTTGTTACTGTCATACAATGAAGACGTAAGGGGGTCTTAGGACCCCCATTCTAGTGGGGCTCAGGACCACCATTCTGTGGGGCTCTACAGCTAGGTGACAGATGCTAATTATGGATAATGCTTTGAGGGTTCGACCACACGGCAAGGTTGCCTGCACTTCTGCCACAGTGGCTCTAGTAAAACTAATTAGGTCTGCACCGTTTAGTCATTTATATTGTTAATGGCTGTGTGGCACCCCCAATATTGTGCAGACGTTAACAATTAGACTGACTAAACGGTGCAGTAGCTCTGTGACACGACTGCGCAGTATGGTTGCACCTATGGTAATATCTTTAATCCATAAACCTATGAGTTGAATATGCAATTCAAAATGCTTCGAATCAGATGTCATACTGGAACTGCCACGTAATAAATACAAAAAAATAAAGCACGATATCACTATTTATATTAATGTCATTAAAATATTATTTTTATAGTACATAATAAAAGAGCATGTGAAAGTATGTATCCAGTATTTAACGGTATGGCCCAAGTATCACACCACATTCACACAGGCTGCTCTGTGGTCTGTACGGTGCAATCTCTGTAAGTGATCCGGGAGGAGTCTGAGGGCCAATCTTTTCCCGCTATAGTGTCAGTAGGTATGGTCAGCAGTAGTGGTGAGCAGTGGGCACACAAGGAAGACCACACAGGCTAGCAGAGCTGTCAGTAGCAGTACAGTGCTTGGCTGGCTGGAGTAATATCCTGGGCACTAGAGCCATTGTAGAAGCGGAGTGTGAATATGAAGCACTTACTGGGCTGCACAATCCACAATCCTCCCAACCGTCACCTGAAGTTCTGTACCCAGGCTGTCATTTGAAGTCTTTTGAGTTTAACTATGTTAGTAACATTCTGAACATTACTAAAATTACATAAAACTAATAAAATAATTTTTATATCCTTTTTGCCCCATAGTCCAGAATAGGTTGTAATCATATTTGTTAAATCCTAGTACTGTTGTCTTAAAGGAATTATACTGCACAAGAGTGGACAAAGACAGTAGAGTGCCCCTGTGTAAACACAACGTAAGGGTCCTTTGCTCTAAAATAGATCATAGAGCACCCAGTAATTGTGAGCTATGAAATTCATTCAGATACTTACCCATCATGCAATACCACCATAGAGGTATCTGATTGGCTCCAAATGTATTCCGCATCAAAACAATAACCCAAATATACAGCCAATTTCATTAAGAACTATCTTCAGCGTGAAGATGAACAAGGAGTCCCGGAAGTCATTATATGGCCCTGACCTCATCATCATTCAGCCTGTCTGAGGTTACATTAAGAGAGAGAAGGAGCAAGCCCACATTAATAGAAGATCTGTGGTTAGTTCCCCAAGATGTTTGGAATGCCCTCACAACCATGTTTCTTCAAAACAATGTGCAGTTGTACCTAGAAGTCATGGTGTTTTGAAGGCAAAGGGTGGTCACGCCAAATACCGATTTGATTTAGATTTCTCTTTTGTTTTTTTTGACGTTGCATTTTGGTAATTGATAAAAATAAACTATTACCACTCTCATTTTTTAATGCAATCTTACTTCTCAGCATTTTTTTCCACATCTGCCAGTACTGTATAAAGATAGATTGATATAGAATATATAGATATGTGCATTTACTGTATATGATGTTCTTTGTAATGTGCAAAAAAGTCAGTATTTTGTTAATATTTGTCTGCAGTCAATTAGATCTCTCCTTACTTTAAAGTTGTAGAAGTGTCCATTAATAGAAAACCGATGTTGCTGTAGATGAGCTCTGTCTGGAGTGTTGGGTCGAATCCTTTTTCTTACTAAAGCAGCATCACTCATGGTTCTGTACAAAGATGGTGAATCGGGTGCGTGATCATTAAGATTAGGTCTGAGAGTGCTTGTATCATACTCATATTTTGAATAGTCTAAGGATTGTAAAAAAAATACATTATCAATAAAGCAGAAAAATTACAATAATTCAGTAAATAGATAGATATTAGTTTGCTATACCTTTTGTTGGGGGGTATCGGTTACATATGTAAACCTAGCTAGCCCTTGTCATGTCCCAAGGTGTTAAAAATCGGATTTTGACTCATAGGGAGCCGCTTCCATAGGGTGGTGGTAGCAAGATTGTTCTATTTCCTTAGGAGATACTTCTTTGCATATTATTTTCCCGTGAAACATTGCCTATAAGTCTCATACACGGCTGGTCTCTTTAACCCTTACACTCCTAGCGCCGTACATGTACGGCGTTGGAAGTCGGGACAAAAATCCCAGCGCTGCACTGCTACGTCACTCTGATCGGGCGGGTGCAGGAGCTGCCCAATCAGCTGCAGGGGTCCGGCAGTGACCGATAGCCAGACCCCTTCTGTATGCACCGGCATCGGTGAAAACACCGATGACGGTGCATTAACCCTCGCCCTGCCGCGGTCAGCACTGACCGCGGCACATGCGCTGTCTGTGGTGGGAGAGAGAGGCCATCGGGTCCCCGCGCTGCTGTGACGGGGACCCGATGGCAGGAAAGGCAGCCCGAAAGGCATCAGGCTGCCTTCTACGGAAGCCTGTGAGATCCAGCCCCCTGGATCTCACAGGCAGGAAGCTGTAAGTGTATTACACTGTGTAATACCCTTACAGCCAATGAATTACAATACAGAAGTATTGTAATGCATTGTGCAGGGATCAGACCCCCAAAAGTTGAAGTCCCAAAAAAAATAAAGTGAAAAAAGAAGTTAAAAAAATAAAGTTTTACAAAAAAAATAAAAGTTTCAAGTAAAAAAAAAAAAAGCGTCTTTTTCCCAAAATAAAGTTTAAAAAAATTGTAAAAAATAGGGAAAAAAATTCAACTGGCCCACGACGACAAATCCACTTTCCAGGAAACTGTTCATCTAGGAATGCTCGGACCTGACACCCATAATGTGGTGGTGCACCATCTTGCTGGAAAAACTCAGGGAACGTGCCAGCTTCAGTGCATAAAGAGGGAAACACATCATCATGTAGCAGTTGAATGGCCCCCAAGGTCTCCTGAACTAACCCCCTTAGACTTTTATCTTTGGGGTCATCTGAAGGCAATTGTCTATTCTGTGAAGATACGAGATGTGCAGCACCTGAAACTATGGATACTGGAAGCTTGTGCTAGCATTTCTTCTGCGGTGTTGCTATCAGTGTGCGAAGAGTGGGAGAAGAGGGTTGCATTGACAATCAAACACAATGGGTAGCACTTTGAACACATTTTATAAGTGGTCAGAAACTTGTAAATAACTCATGAAAGAATAAAGTTTCATTAAAACCAAACACCCCATTGTTTTTCTTGTGAAATTAAGTTTGATGTGTCACATGACCCTCTTCCCATTGAAAAAACTAAAGTTGGATCCAAAATGGCTGACTTCAAAATGGCCGCCATGGTCACCACCCATCTTGAAAAGTTTCCCCCCTCCCATATACTAATGTGCCACAAACAGGAAGTTAATATCACCAACCATTCCCATTTCATTTAGGTGTATCCATATAAATGGCCCACCCTGTATATTGAGGTTTAGTTTGCTGTTAACCCTTGTTGTGCTGCAAGAAAAAAATTATTAACATGAATAATCTACCAAAAAAGTGAAATTTTGAAATTTCACCTCCATTTTTCTTTAATTCTTGTGAAACACCTCAAGGGTTAGCAAAGTTTGTAACATCAGTTTTTTATAATTTGAGGGGTGTAGTTTATAAAATGGGGTAATTTATGGGTGGTTTCCATTAGGCAAGCCCCACAAAATCACTTTATAACTGAATTGGTGCAAAAAGAAATGGTTTGGGAAATTTTGTTGAAAATTAGAAAAATTGCTTCTAAACTTCTAAGCCCTCTAACCTCCTAAAAATATGAAATAACATGTATAAAATGATGACAACAAAAAGTAGACATATGGGGAATGTTAAATAATAAATATTTTATGAGGTAGCACTTTCTGTTTTAAAAGCAGAGAAATTGAAATTTTGAAAATTTTTCAAAATTTTTGGTAAATTTTGGATTTTTCATAAATAAAGGTGAAATATATTGACTCAAATTTATGACTGTCATGAAGTACAATGTGTCATGAGAAAACAATCTCAGAATGGCCTGGATAAGTACAGTGCCTTGCGAAAGTATTCGGCCCCCTGGAACATTTCAGGCTTCAAACCAAAAGATATAACATTTTACATTTTTGGTGAAGAATCAACAACAAGTGGGTCACAATTGTGAAGTGGAACGAAATTTATTGGACCATTTAAACTTTTTTTGTAATAATAAAACTGAAAAGTGGGGCGTGCAAAATCATTCGGCCCATTTACTTTCAGTTCAGAAAACTCACTCCAGAAGTTCATTGAGGATCTCTGAATGATCCAATGTTGTCCTAAATGACTGATGAAGATAAATAGAATCCACCTGTGTGTAATCAAGTCTCCGTATAAATGCACCTGCTCTGTGATAGTCTCAGGGTTCTGCATCATGAAGACCAAGGAACACACCAGGCAGGTCTGTGATACTGTTGTGGAGAAGTTTAAAGCCGGATTTGGATACCAAAAGATTTCCCAAGCTTTAAACATCCCAAGGAGCACTGTGCAAGCGATCATATTGAAATGGAAGGAGTATCAGACCACTGCAAATCTACCAAGACCCGGCCGTCCCTCTAAACTTTCATCTCAAACAAGGAGAAGACTGATCAGAGATGCAGCCAAGAGGCCCATGATCACTCTGGATGAACTACAGAGATCTACAGCTTAGGTGGGAGAGTCTGTCCATAGGACAACAATCAGTCGAACACTTCACAAATCTGGCCTTTATGGAAGAGTGGCAAGAAGAAAGCCATTTCTCAAAGATATCCATAAAAAGTCTTGTTTACAGTTTTCCACAAGCCACCTGGGAGGCACACCAAACATATGGAAGAAGGTGCTCTGGTCAGATGAAACCAAAATCCAACTTTTTAGAAACAATGCAAAACGATATGTTTGGCGTAAAAGCAACACAGCTCATCACCCTGAACACACCATCCCCACTGTCAAACATGGTGGTGGCAGCATCATGGTTTGGGCCTGCTTTTCATCAGCAGGGACAGGGAAGATGGTTAAAATTGATGGGAAGATGGATGGAGCCAAATACAGGACCATTCTGGATGAAAACCTGTTGGAGTCTGCAAAAGACCTGAGACTAGGACTTTATCTTCCAACAAGACAATGATCCCAAACATAAAGCAAAATCTATAATGGAATGGTTCAAAAATAAACGTATCCAGGTCTTAGAATGGCCAAGTCAAAGTCCAGACCTGAATCCAATTGAGAATATGTGGGAAGAGCTGAAAACTGCTGTTCACAAACGCTTTCCATCCAACCTCAAAGAGCTCGAGCTGTTTTGCAAGGAAGAATGGGCAAGAATGTCAGTCTCTAGATGCGCAAAACTGATAGAGACATACCCCAAGCGAATTGTAATTGCAGCAAAAGGTGGCGCAACAAAGTATTAATGCAAGGGGGCCGGGTAATTTTGCACGCCCCACTTTTAAGTTTTATTATTATAAAAAAAGTTTAAATGATCCAATAAATTTCGTTCCACTTCACAATTGTGACCCACTTGTTGTTGATTCTTCACGAAAAATTTAAAATGTTATATCTTTTTGTTTGAAGCCTGAAATGTGGCAAAAGGTTGAAAAGTTCCAGGGGGCCGAATACTTTTGCAAGGCACTGTAAAAGGATAAAGTTATTACCACATAAAGTGACACGTTAGATTTGCAAAAATCGGCCTGGGATTTAAGGTGAAAAGTGGCTTGGTACTGAAAGGGTTAAACCTTTCAAGTCCTGTGATTTTCCATTTTTTTGTTTTTACTCCCAGCACTACTAAAGCCATGACTTTTTTTATTTTTTCATTCACATAGCTGTATGAGGGCTTGTTTTTTGAGGGAAAGATATATTTCTTAATGGCACCATGTATGGTTGCATACAATGTGGTTGGAAGTAGGAAAAAAAATCCAAATGGAGTTTAATTATTAAATAAAAACAATCTGCCACTGTTTTATGGGGGGTTTCTTGAAACTGTTTCCTATGCGGAAAAACTGACCTGTTATCAGTTACAAACCCTCAAATAACCCCTTTAAGGTGCCCTAGCACACTGCCTAAGCTGCATCGAAAGCATTTCACTCAGCCAGCCAGAATCCGACCCCGTACTGACGAGAGGCAAACACTCCAAAACAGCTGTCCAAGGATGAATTTTTTGCATGGCAATATTCCCTTGTCATGTCCCAAGGCAGATATTTTGAAAGGGAATCAAAAGAGCACCAAGGGGCATTATACAAAGTATGTAACAGCATTATGTAAGCATTTTTTAATTATTCCAATTTGAAAATTATTCTACATAATATTTAATCATGGAAAAAAAACCTTTAATGGGAACCTGTCATCAACTTTATGCTGCCCATACTAAAGGCAGAATAAAGTAGGGACAGGTGAGTTGATTTCATCGGTCTGTCATTTATAAGTTAAAAGTAAGTGGTTGCCGAGAACCAACATCACAATCATTGCAGACTAGGCCTGGAAAAGACTCATATCTACATGAGAAGAGTCCTGGTTATTCATGAATTCCTGCTCTCCCCGCCCACCTGCTGATGACTGACAGTCTTCTCCCTAGTTTTCTCCTTGTATCTCTAGGAGAGAACTGCCAATCATCAGCAGATGGGTGGGGAGAGCAGGAGATTAGGAATAACCATGACTCTTCTCAGGTAGATTTGACTCTTTTCAAGGCTGTGATGCAATGATTATGATGCTGGTTCTCGGCAACCACTTACTATTAGCTCATGAGTAACACACCACTGTAACCAGCATTTCTGTCACTATTTTATACTGCCCTCGGTGAGGTCAACATAAAGTTGATGTCAGGTTCCCTTTAATAGGTATGAACTTTGCAGGGATGGGGTTGGGATCTCCTTACAATAAAAAAGGCCTCCCTTTCTAAAATAAAGCTGACCCCTCAGGGTATCTGTACAATAAACAGCCTGTACTACATACCAATCATACAACTACAGAATATTCTTTTGAAAGCAATTCAATTGCCAGTACTTTATAAATTCAGAAAACTGCAGCTATTGTCATGTATCTTATTGCACTGCTTTTAGTATCTGTGTTCAGTACAGCACTATAGAGTTTTGCAGAATAAAAACTTCTCTATTTCTAAAGTGTTTAAATGCAACTGTGCCACCTAGTGGTGTAAAGTTTTATTACAAGCTAACTTTACCAGTACATTTAACCAGTTCAAGACCAAGCCATTTACTCCTCTTCCTGTCCAAACATATTTTTTTTATATATTTTTTTAAGGAGCTTTTTCCCTTTGCTTTTGTAAATAATTGTTTTGCCTTTTTTCAGAGATACATGGGTTTATTATGATGTAATTTTTATTTTAGGATGTTTTAGTTTTTATTTTATATACCCTGGGAAATATTTTAAAAAAGGTAATAATAGTCTGTTTTTGACATTTTGCATGTTTTAAAAGCACAAAATGCTTGCTATAAAGGATGTGTGGGTTATAGCCGCCAGGTGCAGGGCTAGAAGCTGCAACGTAGCGTGGCGCCATTTTGTTTTTGTTTGAGCCTACTGAGCCTTACTGCAGAGCTTCTAAAACCCAGTATCATACCTCCCAACTTTTTGGATGGTCAAAGAGGGACACTTGTGGTTCATTGTGTGAAATTTTTCCTGCATATTTACACACTTCAATTGCGTATAATAGCACGAAAATTGTCTGAATATAGAAATTTCTAAAATCCAAGTTGCATCAAATAATAAATTACATACAAGGCGGGCTCTAATATATAGATAGGAACCAGGCAAACACTTTCTGGATCAATATTGTAAATGTAATAATGCAAATCTATACCTCAAATAAAAAAGAGAGACATTTAAGGAGCAAAGAGGAACAGAGGGACCTGAGTCAAAAAAAGGGATGAGGGATGAGCAAATTTTTACTGTAAAAAACATTTACCTTGGAACCAAACCCGAGTTCGGGAAATGTTTTTTTACAGTAAAAAAGATTTTATGAAGTTATTACCTGAAGTCTCGCCAGACTTTGCCAAGTAATAACTTCGGCTCATCTGAGCCAATGCATTCTAATACTGTACGGAGCTCCTGCTCTGTACAGTATTAGAACGAAGTTTTATACGAATCGACTTCACATGTTTCATCTGAAGTCGATTCGCTCATCCCTAAAAAGCATTGTCCCTCCAAAAAAAGTACTCATGCAGACACCCACCACCCTGTGATCACATGATCGCTGGAAATGGAGCAGGAAGCGGCAGCATTGCCGCATCCTTATCTATACATACAGCATTCATTCAGCGTTGTCTATAAAGTAATGGAGAAGGCAAGGACAGTGCCTTCTCTATGGGGAGTCCGGCTGTCAATGACACTAATCGTACAGCTGCTAACTCTACAAGGGTGTTCGGGAATGTCCTTGCAGCACTAAGTCTATGAGCAGTTCAGAAATGTATAAAAAATGTAAAATTACTCTTTTGACCATTTAAAAAGTCTGTATTTCTTAAGCATATGAAAACTGCCAAAACTTAGTTAATGGGAGCTAATGCATAGACTATGGCTGAAAAATAGACCATTGCAAAAAATGTGGATATACAGGGACACCTTCCTTCATGCAAATGCTCCTAGTGGCCGATCTTGTGAATCTAACTTTACATAATTTAGAATAAAAGTATACAGCACAAATATAATAGGATAGTTTTGCCTCTAATAATTACCGTCTTTTGAGTCCAACTCATAATCTGATTTCACTTCAGGCTCATCTATTTCTGAAATGTGGTAAAGGTCGTCAAATTCACCCCAGCGCATCATTCCACTAGTAATAAAAATACTAAATTAAAATTCCATGTCTATATGCAATAAGATGCAGCAGACTTATATATATACAGTGCCTTGTGAAAGTATTCGGCCCCCTGGAACTTTTCAACCTTTTCCCACATATATATATATTTAGAGAGAGAGAAAGAGAGAGAGAGAGTTTTTTTGTACCAGTACAAATAGCATAGCATGAAACATATATCCACAGCAGCATTATGGTCTGTATCTGCAAGCTGCTTAAGATTTTGTCACTTTTTACACCTTAAGATCCTTTTACATAGACGACTCATGGGGACAATTAGAGGGGTTGTATCACTTCAGCAAATGGCATTTATTATTTGCTGAAAGTTAAGGCACTTACTAATGTATTGTGATTGTCCATATTGTCTCCTTTGCTGGCTTAATTCATTTTTCCATTGCATTATACACTGCTCATTTAGAAGGGGTTAAGGGCACAGTTGAGATATGAGGTAGCCATGCCTATGCAGGCTCCAATAGTCTCAGCCACTAGAGAGACCGGCGCTTTTTTTTTATGACGTACAACCATGGCCACCACTGCTGGATTACAGGGTGGTCGTAGCCCCTGGATACGATCAGTATATAATGTGATGGAAGAATGAATTCAGCCTGCAAAGGAGACAATATGGACAATCACAATACATTAGTAAGTGCCCTGTAGTAAGTTTCTCTACATGAAAAATGCTGAAGTGAGACAACCCGACTTGTTCATTGGGTGTTCATAACTTTTGGCCAGCACCCAAAATTATTGGTTTAAGGCAGTACCTGGTCCTGTGTAAGCAGGCATCTGTATAGGGACGAGAGATCGATGTAGCCCTTTTTGTTTTTGAGAGGCGGTTAATTTATTCAATTTTATCACTTCTATAATAATTTGAATTAAATCATGATTAAAAGCATTATTGGCTGTCAGCATTACAAAGACAGGCAAACTATTAGGCACATACCCAATAGATAGGTGCTTAGCGAGGACTCAGGGACCTTTGTTAGACCTCTGTCTGACATAATACAGTGCTGGACTGACTGATTTATTTAGGGGGCTTCCTAATGCAAATATTACCTGATCTCATTTGAAAATCCCTAAAACTGCACCAACACACATTTTTGTCAGTAGTAGCCTATTGCAGCCTAGCCTATGCCTCAGACTGTTCTGTCCTGGAGCATCCTGATGACTGACTCTTGCCTTGGACTCGGGTTTTCTTAGCTATGTAAGCCAGGAAACGTGCCTACACAGCAGCAGGTAACAACAAGGCACTGGAAGATGATGGATTGTAGGGGTCATTGTAGTGACACTGATAAAGGCAGGTCCCCTGGGTAAGTGGATACTGTCCAGCCTACGTCAGTGCCACCCAATGCCACCCAATGCCTCTGAATAGATTGTTGAATAATCTACTCAGTTATTTTATATTGATGCATGGGCTAGTTGAGATGCTGTACATTGCCTTTCTGCATGTAGTACAGACTACTCTGCCATGCACCACTTTTGCACGGTTCAGGGCTAAGGTGCCCATTGTGGCTCAGGAGCCCACCAGGGTATTCACCTGCTCCTCTGTGGGTCAGTATGAACCTGTAGTACAGCATTGGGCTATTATGATCACACCATAGGGGGCAGATGTCCTGTCAGAGGTTAGACACCTCAGATGCTGCTGTCACTACTGACCGTGGCATCTATGCAGTTACGGTAAGCGACTGAAAAACCAACTGTATTGGTCTCCAATCAGAGCCTGATGCAAACAAGTCCCCTGAACAGGCCGTTGTCGGTAAGTATAAAGTAATACTTAATCATGGGACGACCCATTTGACACAAAGGACAGAACTAGAACAAAAGGAAGGTTTTAAGTGGAAATTGCAAAGCATCATGAAGCGATGTATTGTCATTCATTAGCTTTCAAGGGCTGTATGTATGGTTGGATTCCAGCTGTCTAGTACACTATGTACTATACTTTTTTGTACAAGTTATTTCAATCATATTGCATAGGGTCCTGTGGATTATCAGTTGGAAAACGTTAATATTAATGATCTGAATGATGTAATATTTCAGTTTTCATAATATTCATTTAGCTAGCTAGCCGGGAAAGTACCATGGACAAATGAAACACTGAAAATCCAGCTTGTTTTATGTTGTCACTGCTCACAAATCATACCTCTTGGTTATACTTGATCCAATAACTTCTGGCAGTTGGATCGATTCTGTAGAAACACATTTTTCATCTTGCATTTGGAATCTAATGGGTCGTTGAACTCCCCAGAAAATCTCAATAAGTCCTGATAAAACAATCTGTCCTCTGTCATTCTGTAATAAGATACAGTGCCCTGTATTAGGTTACACATAAGCAGCAATGACCCAACTATTTGCTTCATCTTCATATATTAATAGTAATACTAAAAGTGGAGTCAGGAGTCCAGATGACTATTTTGACAACCGGGGGTTAGCAGTTGGTCAGTGCTGTTAGTATTAATTAGACCGTGTAAGGACACTCAGTTAGGCTGGTTTCACACGAACGTTGTGTTTTGCGGTCCGCAAATTGCGGATCCGCAAAAAAAAACGGCTGACATCCATATGGATTTTTGCGGATCCATTGTAACAATGCCTATCCTTGTCCGCAAAACGGACAAGAATAGGACATGTTCTATTTTTTTTTTTGCGGGTCACGGAACGGACATACAGATGCAGAGAGCACAAAGTGCGCTGTCAGTATTTTTTGCGGACCCATAGAAATGAATGGGTCCGCATTTTATCAGGAAAAAAATGTGGATCGGAGCCCGCAAAATATACTGTCGTGTGAAAGAGGCCTAATCCATATATTAGAACAGCGCAACAACAAGCTCTAAGAAAAGATACTCAAGTATCATTGATTCATGGGAAACAGAAATATTTACCAAGACAGACATGTCAGGAGTGGTGAAAGGAGGTCATTAATTTCCTCGTCACTCACACACTAGACACATAGGCCCTGATTTATCATACTATCACTCCAGAATTCTGGCATCAAAAAGTCGCAAAATTTGATCTTTTTTGCGCAAAATTTTGTGACTTTTTGCATGTGTACACAACTCACTCCAGTTTTGTAATATGGGTGGAAAAGTGGGTGTGGTTAGCTATGTTAATGAGTTTCACTCCAAATTTATCATTGCGACTTTTTAAAAAAAGTCGCAAAATAGTCGCAATCTCACTCCAGGAGGAGGGTGGAGTAGGAAAAGTGGAGGAGCTTCTCTAAAAAGAAGTGTTAGGTTTAAGGACAAGCCACATTTATCAAACAACCTGTGACATTTGATAAATGTGGCAGAAAGTACTCCAACACAGACTGAAGCAAAACTGACTTTAAATATTCTCCTAATGATAAATTCCCCCCATAGACTCTAAAGCTGGTCACACACATTAGTTTTTAGTGGGCCAAATCCAAAGGGAACTGCAGATTCAGCCAAGACTGAGAAGTGTATGGGGAACTCCTAACTATCCCTGACAAAAGATGTCAGGGGAGACAACGATCGGGAGACATCGTTCTTACCTGGTCCTTATGTTCTCCTGGGAGATAAGCCATCACCAGAGGTGTCTGGCAGCGGCTTTCTCTGGGCTCCCCTTATAATACACATACTGGCCGATACGAACATGTACATGTATGAGGGAGCTGGGAGGGAGTCAGGAGTGATAGCTGTTGCTGAAAAATTGTTTGACCCACAGTTATTGAAAGTGTGTGGGGCCCCTAAGGTGCAGTGTTGTACAGTATGGAGAAATTCATTACTTTACAGTATGAGTGACAGATGTATGCAAATATGACTTTGCTGTTGGTGGACTCTGCTTCTTCTGCTTTCAGACTGCTGGATTATGTCTGCTTCCTGAAAACGTAGACGTGCTGCTGCAGTAAACACGCAAGCAAAGTAATGTTCTCCACCTCACATGGTAAAACTGAGGTCATACGACGTATGTCTGAAGTCTTGACCAAAGACTTCAGACATTTGCATTTAGCCATTTCAGAAATGTGTTACATATTACACTGTTAGACCTGTTCATCCAGGGGCGGATTGGCCATAGACCTCACAGGGAAATTTCCTGGTGGGCCGATGCCGAGGGGGTCGCCTGAGCCCTCCTCACGGCCGGCCAGTGGAAGTTTTTGGGGATGTATTTTGTGCTGCTGGCAGTATTTTGTGATGGACTGTGGTACTTGGCTCTGTTCGGGTGGTATAATATGCCACAATATGGTATTGCTGGCCCTGCCTTCCATCAATTTGGACCCAACTACAAAACAGGGCCACTTTTAGTATTTTTTCCAGGGCCAATTTAAGTTCCCAGTCTACCCCTGTGTTCATCACAGGTATAAGAAATGACTATTATGTGTTAAAAACAGAAATCTCTTCCCTTACCTGATGATATGTTATTTGTAGGTTCTTTTTGTCCTTAAAATAACAGTTGTAGGACTTCAGAAGTGAATCGAGCTGACCCCTAAAATACAGAAAATGCTATAGCTTATATATAAAAATGGTTGTAACACTGCACAAAGCTGTCTCATTTACCACATAACATGGTTACCACATATGTGCACATAGTAACTGATCATGCAATACGTAATAAACCCAATCCAAATGCACCACACAAACAGGTACGGCCAAAGCCCACCTCTTTTGGATGGTGGGGTGAGGAATCAAATCCCATTTAAACATTGTAATTTCTAAACCACCAGCAATTACTTTACAGACTCCTATTTGTAAAAGACAAGTGACATTTACATGTATCGATCCTCCTAAGAATAACATTGATTTTTATGTATATATAATCAATTCTGATCATTAATAAATAATAATGTTATCATTTAACGGTGATGTTTCCCTGCAGGAAGACTTAATACTCCTAGAAATGAATGAATTGTAGTTATTATAGCTTTATGTAAACACAGAGTACACTATAGCACTGTAAGGCATCCACGTGTTCCTAATGACCACATTTATTATGTTCTCTATAGTATTTCTAGCTATATGAAGCTATGATTTAATATAAGCCATTGTATTGCAGAGTATGGATTGCAGACTGCTTCCTTTCAGGTGACAATCTGAATTCTTCAGTCTGTGGACAGTGCTTGGAAAATGGATTTGCATATGTATCATTTAGCTGTAAAACCAAGTACCCACCTAGTGGACTAGCTGTGGATGTTAGTTGCAGAAAAGGTACTTAAAATCCACAATCACAAGTACAATATAATGCATGTGAATGGGGTTTTCATTCAAATGCAATGGGGAAAAAAAATCTGATTTTAAAATCTGCACAATGCTCAGTCTGTCAAAGATTTGCTCCCTGGATATACCACAGATGTCACTCAAAGGCTAGGTTCACACAGTAAAACCCATAGCTGAAAAATACATTCAAGATACAACTCCTACTCATCTACCTTATGTTTTTGCTTATAAGACACACTTTTTACACCCAAAAGTGGGTAAAAATGGCAGTGTGTCTTATAAAGTGAATACTAATAAGCACTTTCATTATGGAAGCGCTCATTAGTATGCAGGAGGTGTGGGAAGTATAGCATAGATAGCGCTGGCTGTACTCATCGGCGCAGGGTTGGCAAAAGACCAGGGAGCAGTGAGTGTAGGAAAAGCAAAGTAAGTTAATGTATTTATTTTATGTCTGATCTGAGGATGAGGATTGTGGGCCTGACCTGAGGTCTGATACAGATTTGGGGTCTGATACAGATTGAGGGGGTTTAATGCAGAGGTGTGATACAGATTGGGGATCTGATTGGGGGGGTGGAAATCTGAGGTCTGATACAAATTGGGCGTCTGATACCAACTGGGGGTCTAATCTGAGCTTTAATAAAGGTCTGATCTGAGGTCTGTTAAAGTGTTGGGGTCTGAGTGGGGGATCTGATAAACATTGGGGTGTGATCTGAGGTCTGATGAAGATTGAGGGTCTAATTTGGGGGTCTAATGAAGATTAGGGATGTGATCTGAGGCACGATGAAGGTTGGGGGTCGGATCTGAGTTCTGATTTTCTTCCCCAAAAACCTAGGTGTGTCTTATAATCAGGTGCATCTTATAAAATATGATTTCCCACTGACTTCTATGGAAAACCACCATCAAATCTGCTCAATTGAAGTAGCATGTTATTTCTCAAGCTCTCATCAAATCATGTGCTAAAAAAACTTTACATTTCGACAATAAAGTCAACAGGAAGCTGTTAATGGTGTTTATGTGGATTAAACTGAGAAAAACACCTGGCAGATTTTGCCCATATGAACACAACCTTACTATTGTGGCTGTGACTGAATCCCGGAGTAATTTGCAAAAAAATTTGGAGTATCTTGGAAATCTCATTTTAAACATACTTATGAAGACAGTAAGCCAAAAAGAATAACCCACTTTGTCTAGCCCACCAAGGCGCGCAATGTCATTCTTCTTCTTTATCATCCAGCATCAGCCACTGTGATAAATCTAGAGACTCTTTAAACCAGTATTAAACAGGCCAATTGAGCAAGCAATTGTCGGGAAGGAAGCGCTCTCTCCTGATAATTGCCTGCTAGCTAGCGGAGGAGACCACTGCTAATACATGCAGCGATCTCCTCTGCAGCATGGGGAGGAGCGATCATTATGCTAGTTCATCAGGCAATCTGCGGCAGTATTTCATACATACGACAGCTCATTAGCAATCGGCAGGTGTAATAGAGCCTTTAGACTGTGGCCTTGTTCACAGATTAGTTTTTTGATCAGTTATTTCCATCAGTGATTGTGAGCCAAAACCAGGTGTGGGTCAAAAACACAGAACAGTTGCAAATCTTTCCATTATACCTGATCTCTGTTTAGCTTCCACTCCTGGTTTTGGCTCACAATAACTGACGGAAACAACTGATCAAATAAGAGACGTGTGAACAAGGATTTGGGCTTAAAGGGGTATTCCCATCTCACAAATGTCGTTTGTATAGAATAGAATAGAATGTATTTATATAAAATGTTTACAAATGTTTACAAGATTTGCCTATTTGTATAGGCATTGTCCCACACACATCAGTCAGGCCATTGCCCCTGGTTACGGCCACAGCGGCCGTGTAGTAGTAGTGATCAGCTTGCTCCTGTTCAAACCCGCTCTGAGGTAACTGCTGTATTGTGAACGCATATTGCATGAGCATGAGGAGACACATCTTAGGGTACTTTCACATCTGGTCAGGATCCGTCCAAAACGCAGACTTTATAAACGGATCCTGCTCCATAGAGAAGAATTGATCTTGGAACTGGATCCGTTTCTTTGTGTTTTGGAAGAGCAGACAAAAATGCTGCAACTAAGATGTGACAGTACCCTAAGATGTGTCTGCGCATGCTCATGCAATGTGCGTTCACAATACAGCAGTTACCTCAGAGTGGGTTTGAACAAGAGCAAGCCGTCCACCACTACTACACGGCCACGGTGGCCATAACTAAGGGCAACAGCCTGACTGATGTGTGTGGGACAATGGATGTACAAATAGGGAAATTTTCTAAACTGTACATTTTATATAAATACATTCTATTAGTAATAATACTGGTATGGCTATATCTAACTATACAAACTACATTTGTGAGATGGGAATACCCCTTTAAAGGGGTATAGAAGGTATTTCTATAAAATGTACCGTTTAGAAGATTTTCCTATTTGTACATCCATTGTCCCACACACATCAGTCAGGCCGTTGCCCCTAGTTACGGCCACCACGGCCATGTAGTAGTGGTGGCCGGCTTATTCCTGTTCAAACCCGCTCTGAGGTAACTGCTGTATTGTGAACGCACATTGTATGAGCATGTAGAGACACATCTTAGGGTTGTAGCATTTTTGTCTGCACTTCCAAAACACAGAGAAACGGATCCTGTTCCAAGATCAATTCATCTCTATGGAGAAGGATTCGTTTATAAAGTCTGCAGTTTGGACGGATCCTGACCATTGCGTTTTGGACTGGTAGCATCCAAAACACAGATGTGAAAGTACCCTAAGATGTGTCTCCGCATGCTCATGTAATGTGCGTTCACAATACAGCAGTTACCTCACAGCGGGTTTGAAAAGGAGCAAGCCGGCCACCACTACTACATGGCTGTGGTGGCCGTAACTAGGGGCAATGGTCTGACTGATGTGTGTGGGACAATGGATATACAAATAGGTAAATCTTCTAAGCGGTACATTTCATATAAATACTTTCTATTAGTAATACTATTGGTATGGCTATATCTAACTATACAAACTACATTTCGAGAGATGGGAATACCCCTTTAAGTCTACATTTTAGACAGGATTAGTAACTCTGCCCCACTGCCTCTAATCACAGATAAAGTATTGTCACTATCTGTTAAATGACTACCATGTTTGCTATTTGGGATCTGACTTCACATGCTCCAGTTTCCATACACTATAAAGTCCTGCTTCTCATGGATTTCAGCACCTAATCACATAGTACACTAGGGCCACAGTCTGTAGGAATGTGCATGGGATGTGTAAACACGAATGAATAGCTTTGCTCCATTACAAATAAACTCCCGTCATTCTAGTCATTGGATAAACTCCACCCTGGGTTATTTACACCATTCCACACCCAGATGAGTATACGGCATGCCCTGCAAAATCTTTTGTGTTTCTAAATAGTAACCAGGATCGTATGCAAAGTATAAACCATAGCAACATCTTTGCATTGTAAATTGCCCTATTGTGTCATTTACGCAGGCTCTGACCACAACCAAGAGATTTACTAACACAAGAAACCAATGCACAAGTCCAATAAGAGGAACATTTTAGAAGCTAAAGTGAATTCATAGAAGTGAATGGGGCTGAGTGTGATACCAAGCACAGCCTCTATACAATGTATGGCGCTGTGCCTTTTATAAGCATGGAGAAGGCCAAGGTGCTCACAGGAGGGTCATTGCCTTCTCAAACAGCTGACCTTAGAAGGTCCCAGGTGTTGGACCCCCACCAATCAGATACTGATGATATATCCTGAAGATAGGTCATCAGTATTAAAGTCTTGGAAAAACTTTTTAATAAAATATTGTTGCAAACTAGTAGCTGAATTTGTAGTCAATAGCATTCGATTTGTACAAGAAGGCGTCCTAAGTATGCAAAAAAATCAGATAGGCCGCTTTCCCATGTTGATGTCCATGATGACAGCCGTGACATGGTTCCCAATGGTTCATCCATGAAAATGTCAGTGAAGGATACGTGTTTGGTCCTTGTGTTTCTTTTTGTCCTCCATGTGTCTATGTGTAATTTCCTGAGCATCTCCTACCAATGGTCCATGAAAATCACGTACCAAACATGGATGTCATCTGTGTTGCGTCAGTGGTTTTCGCAAACCCATAGACTATAATATGTATAATCTGAAATCATGGACAGAAATAGGGTCTTCCTTGATGTCACTATGGACCCACGGTGAGTGGAAAACCACTGATGTGTGAATGCACACATTAAAGTCAATGGATAAGTGATCAGTCTGTGAAGATCATGGACAGCAAATATCTGGGATTTATTGACTTGTGAAGGAGGACTTATGCCCCTTTCACACGAGCGGGAGACTCGCATGTCTCCCGCAACGCATCTACAGGGCTGGACTCCGCACTGACAGGGATCGCATAGCATTATATGCGATCCCAGTCAGTGCCGGAGTCCAGCCCTGTAGATGCGTTGCGGGAGACATGCGAGTCTCCCGCTCGTGTGAAAGGGGCATTATAGGAAGTGTAAAAATAGCTTCCTGAGGATGATAATGAAGCATCAGGCCCTTCTGTCCTGGCTGGCATTATAAGCGGGGCTCCATTTTGATTCTTGGTATTAGAACCTTTTTCTTCTACATATGCCCCAGTTATTTTATAATCATATATCATAGAGTCTATGCATGCACACATAGAATAACACGTCTGCCCTAGGGAAAGGGTCAATGGCCTTCTGGCAAACTCTGCAACGCCTATTGCTATACCACTTCTTACAGGAGAGAAGAGACTCTGGGGCCGGCTGCCCCTCCCCCTCTCCTGCAATGCAGAAAATGTATCTATGGCATGTACACATTTGAACGCCCCCAACCAAAAGATTTCATTAAAAAATTCAATTATTTTAGTTCTGTCACTTTATCTTGATCTGACATTCATGATAACATGATTCCAAAGAATTTACCACCAAGACTTACCTAGTGATATTCTTTGATTCTTTAATGAACGCTAAAGGAGACTCCAAGCCAGAATTTTTGGCCATGTTAACTTAATCCAAGTCAGCTACAAACCTACACAAAAGAGAAATGCAACAACTTTACTATACAACTAGTGGACTGTAATCTACCTACATACGTCTGAATGAAATTCCTATAATCATCTACCAGATCATTTTCTACTGTAAAAGGGCCATTATCTGTGGGAACACCATTTTCAGTGGGTCATAGAAAATGTATTCTTTCTCTAACCAACAAAAACATCCAGGGAAGGTTTAGGGCACCAGAAGTGTCTGATTATCAGTACGAAACCTGCTTCTTTTTATGGGAAAAAATTATTTTGTGCTGACTGTACAGACATTTTCTGAGATATCAGTAAAATTTTAGCTTTTGCTAATATCTTCCAATTGTGATATTTGACTGTATCCACTGGTAAACTTGCATTTGCTTTACTTGAACTATGCAGTATTAGCAGGAATTTCCCTTGATTATATAATTGGCTTTAAGGGACTGTTCAGGATTTTAATATTGATGGCCTATCCTCAGGATAGGTGTCACAAACGTACCTGTTTGGGCTCCAGCACTGCTTTCTTTGGCTTAGGCATGACAGCGCCGGGTGAGACACGCTGCCAGGCCACATCCCCTGATGTCGTGGTCGCATCCCTAGGAACAGCGCTTCTCGTCTGGTTCTGATCTCGGCTGGGCTTTTTGACTACTCTCTTGATTTGGTACTTTGTTGTCCTCTTGGTTCTGACCCATTTCAGTATGACTCTGTATTTGTCTCTTGTTTATGTCCCTTGGTGTTTGTCTCACACACTAGCAGAGCATGGAATGTCGACCAGTTGTGGACTTGCTACTTAGAGCTTGCACTGCAAGTAGGCAGGGAAAGCAGGCGGGGTTCTATTTAGGGCTCACATTCCCTCTCTACCTACCGACATTACATTAGTCTATGAAAATGTGATTTGCAGTGGTTCTATACCACTCATTCCCACTGAAGAGCTGTTCCAAAGAAGGTGCCAGAAGTAGGCCTTGGAACTACACAGCTCCATCCATTATTTAGTGGATGGAGTTGGTTAAGTAGCCAGCACTGCTGCTATTCACTTAATTGCAGTAATAAGCTACTTCTATTATACAATGGACAGAGCCATATGTGTCATTCTGGTGTCTACTTTTGGAGGATAGGCCATCAATATGAAAATACTGGATAAACCCTTATAACTTGCTTTACTGGTTTAAAATCTATGTAAGAGAATAAAGAAATGGTAGACATTACAGTAAGAAATAGAAGGGAAAAAAAGAAAAAAACTGTAGAAGTCATAAATTTCCCAGAAGTGACTGTATACTGAGTATGACCAATATTATATAAAGACCAGTAGAGATTACTAGGCCCTGTTCACCTTTATGGCGGAGGTTCCAGAATCCGGCAAAAAAAGAAAGAAAAAATAATGCTGCACACAGTGCAATTTTGTATGGCAGAATACCAAAATCATTGCCGGAAACCCAATGGTCCCTATTAAAGTCAACACCCGAGATGGCGGTGTGTAACTGATTTTCATCAATGATGTAAGCCTAGCCTTAGAGAGGAAATTACTATTAGTCATGATCACATGCAAATTACTGGTTTGCTTACATTCACATTCCTAAAATGTCTAGAAACTACCATACTTTCCAGAGTTGCAGCTGCATCTACAATGATGCTGTGTATATTTGTACATTGTTCCCTCAGATTATAACTGTAACTGCTACTTTCACATCTCCATTTTTAAAAGCTGTTCCGGCATAGTAACTATTTGCCGGATTTTACAGTATTCGGCATGTAGTCAATGGGATCCGGTGGTGAACGGCAGTATCTGGTTGCTGGAAATAGCTAAGAAATAGCTAAGTACACATGCCCAACCTGCCACTCCATTCATTTTGAGGAGGAAGGGGGCAGCTGTGGTGTATGGGGTCCCCATTCTCACAATCTGTGGAGACCCCAACACTACCATATATAAAAGTGGTTTATAGTAGTGAAACTGACCAAGCAACTGTTTATAGAATGTCCGATAAATATGCCAACTCTATTGGCAGGGCCATTCTATTTACTGACATACACTGTGTCCACAACTGTCCAGATATTTTTCCATGTACACCATGATGGAAATCCAAGACATCCTATTGTAGTTAGTGGGTTCATACATGCAGTTTTTGATGCCGTTTGCATCTGAGTGCATCCAAAAGGTCAGAAAAGTACAAATGAAAGATCAAAATGTTTTCCTGCCTTCTATACTTGGTCACAATAGCGAGCGCTGACTGGCCACACTGACTCCTGCATCTCCTGGCGGCTGGTTAGTTAGGATACGGGATGATCATAAACTGTCAGCGCTCACCAATCACAGTATAAATCGTAGGGAGACTGGCCAGAATCTATCTATCTATCTATCTATCTATCTATCTATCTATCTATCCACACCTACATAGTACATATGGTCATTTTTAGGGATATATATATAGCATCTTCACTGTTCAGTACTTAGCTGTGCTGAGCAGTGAATACAGGTTTTCCTTAAAAACACTAATTTAGGCTAATTTCAGATGAGAGTTTCCTGTTCGGAAATCATGCTCTGTGTGTGAGTGTGATTTCCCTTTATGGACACTGCTGGTTTCGCAGGAGCGCACAGCACTATAATAATTTATTATGCTGTGTGTCTATAATGCAATATGGATAATAACAATACTTTAGTAAGTGGCTTGTATTTACTTTCTTTACATGATAAATGTAAAGGTCCTTTTACACGGGCCGATTATCGGCCGAAAAATCGTTCCTAGGAACGCTAGTGCCAATAATCGGCTCGTGTAAAAGTGGCCCTAATCAGCCGACGAACGAGCAAAACGCTCGTTCGTCGGCTGATTGGATCTTTTGGTTTCTACAAAAGATCCAATCTGTCGGGCGCACATCGGCCTGTGTAAACAGGCGATGTGCGCCTGACAGTATGGAGCTTCCCGGCCGCACGAGTGATACAGCGATCACTCGTGCGGCCCGGCGCTCGATTCATCGGGCCGTGTAAAGGCTCCCTGCCCGAGCGCCGATATCGCTGATCGGCGCTCGGTCAGGGAGACACATCGGCCCGTCTAAAAGGGCCTTTAGTGAGACAACCCCTTTGAGATCACCCAGTAAACAGCCCAGGAGGTTTTATCATTGATAGATAGCATTCTCTTTATAAGTGTGTATACGCAATCTGCTCAGCTCCTCCTGCTCTATAACATGCTGTCTTTCCTTTAAAGAGGATCTGTCACTAGATTTCACTATACAAACTATATAGATTTGTAAATAGATCTCTTACACCTGATGAGCACAGACCTCATAGGGCCCCATAGCAAAACTAATAAAAGACTCCCCACCGAGTTTCTCTGTACACTCCCAGGTGGTTAGCAACACGCTAAATTTATGATTTGCTTTTTTTTTTATTAGGCAGAACAAATTTTAATTAAAAAAGAAATTGTAAAAAAAAAGGTTGCCTTTGGCCTCATGCAAATGTCAGAAAGTGTGGAACAGATGCTTCATAAACATGCCATTTATTGTGAACTACCTTATTTCTCAATGTATAAACACCACACAACTGCTGTCAATACATTAAGAAATCTCCTGCTTTCCTTCACATAAATCTGTATACTGCAGCCACCACTAGAGGGAACTCAGTTACCATTGCCTGCAATGGAAGCTGTAATAATCTCTTTGCACTGAGTTCCCCCTAGTGGCAGCTGAATTCGTGTTTTTGTGTCGGGAAAAAAAGAAGGAGTTCAGCGCTGGTCTTCTCTTCCCAGGACACGTAGCAGTCATGTGGTCCACCTCCATAGAAGGTATGCCACTGCTGATGAGGTTGGTGTACTTAATTTCAAAATCCAGACAGAATGGCTGTACAATTTTTTAGACAGCTGATTTTCAAATAAGTGTTTTTAGCTGGATGTTCAAAATGCACATTTTAGTATCAGGCTAGAAAATTATCATAAAGGATAATACAGTTATTCTGTCATGTCATATGTACACCAAACCATCTAGTCTAAGAGATCTGTAAGGTAATGTATGCCGCCAGGGGTGTACAAAAATGTCATAGTGTTCTACAGCAAAACTTGTGGGCCCCACTGCCCCAACCAGTTTTACAGTACATGTGCGACAATCATGACTAGACAACGCAAATCACTACACCCCAAACTTCTATACCATATTATTCAATATATTTACACTAGAAAACTGGCATAAGTATATTGATATATCTGCTTCCGTTCTATTACAAGGCTGGCTGCCTGCAGCCACCACTAGGGGGAGTTCAGTGCAGGAATATATGTAGTTACCATTGACTGAAATAGAAGCTGCCATAATCTCTTTGCATTTAGCCCTTCCTGCCAGTACTGTATGAAAATGCTGTGTTTTCTTGTCCAGAAAAGAAGAAGGAGGAGTTCAGCACAGGGCCCCCTCCCTGACCAGTCCATGATCTGCCTCCATTGAAGGTAAGCCACTCTATTCAGTTTGTATTGTAAAACCTGATGGCAGTCCCTGAAGGTACAGTAAGTCGATCACTTTTCCGTGTAGCTTTATTACACCACCCACTAGTGCAGAATATAATAACCCACCTCATAATAGAGTTCAGTCAAACCATCAGGAATGTGCCTGACAAATCTGTCAACTGTTTCCAATCACAACAACCAGCAGAATCAAGAATGGAGCTCTGGTGGAAAGGCTGTAACTTCGATTAGCACAAGATAAGTAATGCAATGTATTTACAAAGGTATTCAACTATTAACGTAGATTACATGTTTATATGATCTGAAAATGGTGATCAAAGGTTGCCTATAAGCTTCCTTGTGCACTGTTTATTATCTTTCTAAATGCAGGCCAGTAATGTAAAGACTTTCCATATACTATATGCCTGGAATTTCAAAACTATTTTTACAAGGTTTTTATTTTCTTTATCAACAGACTGAAACATATTCAAATATATTCAAAAATACATGACCACAGTAGAGATACATACACTCACCGGCCACTTTATTAGGTGCACCATGCTAGTAACGGGTTGGACCCCCTTTTGCCTTCAGAACTGCCTCAATTCTTCATGGCATAGATTCAACAAGGTGCTGGAAGCATTCCTCAGAGATTTTGGTACATATTGACATGATGGCATCACACAGTTGCCGCAGATTTGTCGGCTGCACATCCATGATGCGAATCTCCCGTTCCACCACATCCCAAAGATGCTCTATTGGATTGAGATCTGGTGACTGTGGAGGCCAGTCTGAGATGATTCCAGCTTTATGACATGGCGCATTATCCTGCTGAAAGTAGCCATCAGATGTTGGGTACATTGTGGTCATAAAGGGATGGACATGGTCAGCAACAATACTCAGGTAGGCTGTGGCGTTGCAACGATGCTCAATTGGTACCAAGGGGCCCAAAGAGTGCCAAGAAAATATTCCCCACACCATGACACCACCACCACCAGCTTGAACCGTTGATACAAGGCAGGATGGATCCATGCTTTCATGTTGTTGACGCCAAATTCTGACCCTACCATCCGAATGTCGCAGCAGAAATCGAGACTCATCAGACCAGGCAACGTTTTTCCAATCTTCTACTGTCCAATTTCGATGAGCTTGTGCAAATTGTAGCCTCAGTTTCCTGTTCTTAGCTGAAAGGAGTGGCACCCGGTGTGGTCTTCTGCTGCTGTAGCCCATCTGCCTCAAAGTTCGACGTACTGTGCGTTCAGAGATGCTCTTCTGCCTACCTTGGTTGTAACGGGTGGCAATTTGAGTCACTGTTGCCTTTCTATTAGCTCGAACCAGTCTGCCCATTCTCCTCTGACCTCTGGCATCAACAAGGCATTTCCGCCCACAGAACTGCCGCTCACTGGATGTTTTTTCTTTTTCGGACCATTCTCTGTAAACCCTAGAGATGGTTATGCGTGAAAATCCCAGTAGATCAGCAGTTTCTGAAATACTCAGACCAGCCCTTCTGGCACCAACAACCATGCCACGTTCAAAGGCACTCAAATCACCTTTCTTCCCCATACTGATGCTCGGTTTGAACTGCAGGAGATTGTCTTGACCATGTCTACATGCCTAAATGCACTGAGTTGCCGCCATGTGATTGGCTGATTAGAAATTAAGTGTTAACGAGCAGTTGGACAGGTGTACCTAATAAAGTGGCCGGTGAGTGTATATCCCTGGACACAATCATAGTATTCAGAATGAAAACATTGGGGCACATTTATTAAGACCGGGGTTTTAGACGCCAGTCTTAATAAGGCCCTGCTCTGGTGATGGATCTGCTGAAGGCCTCTAGATAACTTCTGCAGATCCATCAACACTTCTAAATGTAAGATAGCTTCAGGGGCGGATTGGGAACTCAAAGTGGCCCTGGAAAAAAAACCTAAAAGTGGCCTCATGTTATAAGAGGGTCTACATTCACAGGAGGTGGGCAACATAAGCAGGAGGCAGGGCAACAAAAGCTTTCCCTCTATGTTGGCCATCAATAGCTGCCAGTTCTCCTTCTCCTCCAGGTGTCCCTGATTAAGATATGGAGCAGGGGGCTTAGGAGGTGAGGTGCGGGCCACAGTATTTGAAATCAGGAGGGCATATGCAGTCACTGGCTGGCTACATGAGTACTTGATTCTCAGAGTTAATTACCACCAAGAGCTCATTATGTACCCGGCCAGCGACAGAGAGGGGGGCTTGGGCGGCTGCCTGGGCATCGGCCCAGTAGGAAGTTTCCCTGTAAGGTCTATCGCCAATCCGCCCTGGACAGCTTCCTAGCTGTCTTACATTTAAACCATTTTCTACGCCCCTTCCCGCCCCGCCTACTTTTTTAGTGAGCTGGGAAAAGTCACAGATTGCGGCACAAAAAATCTTTGCGCCACAGTCTGCGGCAGAAATACTCCTAATATAGGCGTATTTCTGTTTCATAAATGAGCCCCTCAGTTTCAAAAAGGAACTACAGTATTTTGGGGAGAGTTACTTCTAGGCTGTTTTTGATACAGTCTGAAGTGCAGTTTTTAATGCAGTTATTTTGAGCCAAGTGGCTCCAGCAGTTTTGAGCCAAGTGGATCCAGCAGGAAGAAGTATAAGGCTCTGTTCATATCCACGACAGAGGTTCTGTTAGAAGCCTCAGTTGCAGATTCCGTCATTCAAAATACCCTTACAGCACTAGCATTATTGTTTCCGACAATGGAAACCCAACCGACCCTATGACAGTCAAAGGGGTCCTTCAGGTGCTTTTGGTGTCTATTACATCATTATCTTCACTTTCTGTTCCAATAATGTAACAGAAAAGGAGAACTACAGCTTAGATTTGAGCCTAGTTCTTCCTTTACCTTCTCCATTCCCTTTGAAGCCATTCATGGCTTTGGCTCAAAATACAGCCACAATAACTGCGCCAAAAACTGCACATGTGATTTCAGCATTAATGAAAATTGAATCAGTAGCAGCAGGACTCATCTGTAAAGTGTCAGCACTGAAAATACAAAGGCTCAGTTCACACTAGCAACATGGCCTCTGTTTAGGCTACATTCACACAATCGTATGTATTTTTCGGTCCGCAAAATACGGATGTCATACATGTTGCATCTGTTTTTTTGCAGACCCATTAACTTCCATGGGTCCATGGTACACATCTGTGGCCAAGAATAAGTCATATTCTGACTTTTGCGTAATAGACATACGGATGCGGAAAGCACCCGGTTGCAACATGAACGTCATACGGATTTTGGGGGTCCGCGTTTTGTGGACCACAAAATACATACATGTACATACAATACATGTGTGAATGCCCCCTTATCGTGGATATGCTGGATCCTTTTTCAGACAATGAAACAGACAATGGTGAATCCTGATGGACTCTACAGATTTTAATGGGGTCCATCAAGATTCCAGTATTTATGGTGGCAAGAATAACAAAAACTACAGTATATAGCAGTCACTTATGGAGCAATGCACATGTTTAGTACCACGGTATTTACTGTAGTGATGAGCAATGTAGACCTATATGGATTGTTGCTATCAGGAATACTGGAAACCCTGATGGAACAAATGTGACGAGGATCTGAGTTCATCCATACAGTTTATACAGAACCATCAACCATAATATAATCTAAGAAATTATTGCAAATGATTACATTGTGCTAATTTTCCTACAACATAGAAACAAAATATCCTATGGGACATGAGCCCCTATTCGTAGTTAATATATTCCATTGCAACAAAAAACTACAGATGGTAAAACATTGCTTCCAGTGAAAGTGTTGAGCACAATCAGTAAGTCGGCACATGTTCCGCATGGCTTCATGTTAAAAGACACAGTGTAGACTTTCATCTCTATTCTAGAAGCCTTGTTAAACATTGATTCTGAAGGGCTGAATCTGAATTCTTTGATAAGTACATAAAGAAAAATGCACTGATCCTTGAATCCTGTTTCTGGGACGTATGACCTGGGTGTCTCCTGAGTACTATACAGGTTTGCTAGATCACAGCTTAAGACCTTTAGTAACTGAAATGACCTACATATACTTGTTCTAGAAATGAGAGGGTGTATTATTTCATGTTTGAGACAATCTGCCTGCAAAGTCGAGCTTCCTGGTCAAAGTGAATGAGTCTACTATGAAACATTAGAAGATCCTACTTGCCTTGTTTGAAGAACCTGGCGACGCATTTCACTTTCAGATCTGTAGTTTCCCCAAGAAAACATGACAGTCTTGCAATGACCTGAAGGATCACCTGAGTAGTTTATAAAAGACAAAGGAAAGTTAATTATTACTCCTCCAGCCGTACAGGTACAGGAATTAGCCACTCCCTTTTGCCTCAGTGCATTTTGGGAGTGTTTACCAGACCTGACAGCTGACAGGAACACTCCTGTGTGCACATTCATCTGTACCTGAGCAAGGGGCGTGATCATGTTCTTCCCAAGTAGAGATTTTATGCTGCAGGGCATGAAGACTTGTCTTGATGCCCAAAGAAGAATCTTTCACTCCTTCTTGTTTTAACCTTTCATTTAAAAAATAAATAATACAAATGTCTAACTGCCACAGAACACAGGCTCTTCTTCTTAACTCTATAAAATTAGTTAGCAATTATGACAATGCTGAGTAATAGGCGTATTTCTAGGATTTACTAATATGTAAAAAGAAACTGAAATTAGAGACAATTGCTCAAGACCGGGAATTATTTACTGTAATTATTAGAACATGAAACAGAAACAATGACAGGCAAACAGAAAAACACTGAAATACTTTAACCCATTTCCACCCAGCAACATACATGTACAGCACTGGGCAGGTCTGGGTGACACTTGGGGCTAATATTTGTGATCAACAATAATGATAATTATAACATTTAACCCCTCAGATGCCATAGGTGTTTGGTGCAACAAGGACCCCATAATCATTGGAACAGCAGTGACGAGGATGAGGGAGATCTAAAGCTTATTTTTTCCTTTAACACCATTCAGTCCTTAATGTTAAAAAAATATCCCACTGGAAACCGTAATTACTTTTTAATTTATATAAAATGTGCAATATAAAATTATATACAAGTACCAAAAGGGCATGGAAACCCCACTGACAGCCCATCCTTTCACTAATAGGCTGTTAAAACAACACATTTTATTTCATCAACTAAAACTATCAATTGTGTATACGTCAAAATGGTGACTTCAAAACAGATGTATGCCTGTATGAATGATTAGTACAGTGGCCCAGATTTACTAATCCTATAGATGGTGTAAGCTTAGACCAGCTGCACCGGATTTATCACAGGGACTCAGGCTGGGTGATAAATGTGGTGCACGGATAGACACTTTTGTCTAGCTTTATATCAACTATATAGAATTTTATGCCAGAATTGTGGTGCAAAATAGCAAATCTTAAAGGGAACCTGTCATCAACTTTATGCTGCCCACACTAACGGCAACATAAACTAGAGACAGGTGAGTTGATTTCAGTTGTCTGTCATTTATAAGTTAAAAGTAAATGGTTGCCAAAAACCAACATCACAATTATTGCAAATTAGGCCTTGAAAAGAGTCACAGCCACCTGAGAAGAGTCATGGTTATGCATGAATTCCTGCTCTCCCTGTCCACCTGCTTATGATGACAGGCTTCTACCTAGTTTTCCCCCTTTCTCTCTAGGAGAGAACTGCCAATCATCAGCAGATGGGCGGGAGAGCAGGAGATTATGAATAGACATGACTCTTCTCAGGTAGATTTGACTCTTTTCAAGGCCTGAGGCTGGTTCTCGGCAACCACTTACTTTTAGCTCATGAGTGACACACTGCTAAAATCAGCATTTCTGCCCTCAGTGAGGTCAGCATAAAGTTGATGAAAGGTTCCCTTTAAGTCCCACCCCCTTTCCCACTTAACCCGCCCCTTCCTGCTGAACCCAACTCCTTGCCAACCATGTCAGAGATAGTGTAGAAACCCTAGTGTCCCGACATGTTTCACTGGCTAAACAGCATCATCAAGCAAACTGGTTAAATAATGGTAGCTACATCATAGTGTTAAGAAATCACCATATCACGGGACTTCTAGGTTATCTTTACAGAAGAGTATTCTTAACTGGATGGTTACAATTAGAGATGAGCGAATCTATTCCCCGCTTCGTAGATTCAATACGAATCCTCTTTTTTTCCTACTCTGAACCAAATCCGGATTTATTCAGATTCGCTTCGTACGATTCTGAAATGTTCTTAAAATTTTGAACGCTAACGCTACGTACGCAATGTACATATTCTTCTTGCCCCACCCCCAGAGGTGGGAAAATGATTATATGCCCCCTCAAGAGCGGGAAAGTGAAGATATGCCCCCCTCAGAAGCGGGAAACACCAGCCCAGCCCACCAGAAACTATCTATTTGCATGTATAGGGAGTGAAGACTCCTCCCTCATTATTCCGACCTTCTCTCCAGTTCAAGGCAGCGGTGAACAAGATACCACAGCATGGCGAAACAACTGCGACCAAAGTGGGAAGAGATGGTGTTTGTTAGCGAGTACCCCGAACCACCGGCCAAGAGAATCCCACCGAATCCTGAGGCGTTCCCCGTGGCGGCTGGTGCGGTGGAGGTGGCTCCGCCGCCCAGGAGTAGAACAACAACACCTTCCATGTGGCAGAATGCCATTGTGCCCGCATCAATGATGGCCCACGCCGAGACCCTATGGGAATACAAGAATGCGGTGGTGCACTGGGTCATCCAAGTGCTGGACCAACCGAGGCCGGGAGACCCTACACTGGAATGGCGTAAAGGAACCGTTAAATTGTTTTCAGTTGAGTGAGGATGTGGCTTCCTTGCGGATGACAAGGACGGCAAGGAGTACTTTGTGGGCCGCAGGTCTGTGAAACGGTCTTACCTGCCCCAAGCCCGTCACAGCCTATACATGGGGGATCAGGTAGAATATAACCCCATGGCATCCCTGAAAGGCCCCTTTGCTACCGGGGTTACCTTATTGTCTAAGCCCCTGGTACCTACATCACCACTAGAAGTTTGGCTGGAGGAACCAATAGGCGCAGGATGCGTGCTCTGCCTACAAGAGTCCCCAGAAGGCACCCTCCGTTTCAGGGAGGAACCTCATCTGAGGAACCCTTCTACTGGCTGTCAGTCTGGCTGATTTAAAGGACACCTCTGGACATATGGGAGCCACAACATGGACTGCACCTGATGGGTGAGAGAAAGTTGGCACTTGTTTTGTTTGTTTAGTTTGTATTGCCCCCTGTTTGACTCTCACCCAGATGGACATGGCTTGTCAGGACTCCCCCCCCCCCATTCTGCAGAAAGCGCACCTATTTTCTTTTTTCCCCCCTTCTCAGGTTATTTGGGAGCCCCCTTTGCAAAGAGGGTTTCTCTCACGCACTTTAGCCCATTGTGTGTATTCTTTTTCAAGCCAACCCTTGCGGATCTTCAATGTTTGCATATAAAGCTGAATGTATAGTTGATGTTTAAAACGTATTTAGCAGTCACCAACAGAGTGTTAATATCAGCATGTGTTTATAACTGGTAACTCTGGTATATTTCATGAAGCAACTGTCATGTAATGTCATGACGGTTTTATTAATGTCCCCTCATAGTCTGACCCATCTGTAAACTGTGTTTGCATCTTTTGCATTATTTCCAGTATGCTATCAGCCATGTTATTTCAACTCAATGCATGTTGTATCCTGTACAAAGTGATAGCTGCATTCTTTATGGATGCATGTTTAAGGTTCTCACGTGCCTATTTTCTCTCTGTAAACGCATGAAAGGCTCCAACTGTTCGTGTTATTATTAATAAACCCTAATATTAACTAATTATGTGCCATAATGTGGAATGAAGTGACAGTCTTAATTTTTGTGCCATTTTGTAAACTTGAATAAATGTGCATTAAGTTAATTATGTCCTGTATATTCTTCTGCTTCTTTTTCAGTAAACAAAGTCAAGAAAAGATGGCAGTCCTGCAGGGACCAATTCCGCAGGGAACAGGTTCTGCTCGAGGGCCACAGTGGGGAAGGTGGCTTGAAAAAAAAAGCCTTATTTGTACACTGCCCAGTTGCAGTTTTTGACTCCGGTTTTGGAGCGAAGGACGTAAGTTTAAGTTCATTTTAACTATAGGCAAATAAAATGTTTAGTACAATATATGTGTCACGCTCTGGTGTGGAGGGTATAGCCACACCAAGCGTAAGAGAGAAGGGAAAAGACCAAACAAGGGAAATGGTCACCTCCTGCAGGAATCCCTGAAACTAGGCCCTGGCTGACTACCAGTATGAACAGGCCTTAGTGGTAGGAGAGTTCATACACAGGAACCTAATAACAAACTGACCCTGTACAATCAATGATCTTGACGATCTGGAATTCCAAATTACCATCCATCAAGACAGGTGCGGGTGGCAAGGGAAATGGCTCCAGAGGTTCAACATATCTCTTCAACAAAAATCTGTGAAAAACATTATGGATTTTCAGAGCCTGAGGAAGTTCAAGACGAAATGCTACAGGATTAATAATGGCAATAAATCTTGGACCCAACTTCCAAGAAGGAACTTTCAACTTAATGTTCATAGTTGACAGCCACAAGGAATCACCCACACTTAGGTCCGGACCATTCATACGTTTCATGTCAGCCACACGTTTGTACTTGTTACCCAAATTTATCAAGTTATTTTGAATTTTCCACCATATAGATGACAATGATGACGAAAAACGTTCTTCCTCAGGAATACCAGAAGTATCAGAACCAGAAAATGTGCCAAACTGCGGGTGAAAGCCATATGCACCAAAAAATGGTGACTTACCAGTGGAGTCCTGTCTGCGATTATTTATGGCAAACTCTGCCAGAGACAAAAACGAGGACCACTCCTCCTGGTTCTCAGAGACAAAACATCTCAAGTAAGTCTCCAGACTCTGATTGGTACGTTCAGTCTGTCCATTCGTCTGGGGGTGAAAGGCAGAGGAAAAAGACAGTTGTACCCCAAGCCGAGTACAGAATGCCTTCCAGAATCTGGACACAAACTGAGTCCCATGATCAGAGACCACGTCAGTGGGAATGCCATGAAGTTTCACAATGTTGTCAACAAACACTTGTGCAAGAGTTTTAGCATTGGGGAGTCCGGGTAATGCAATAAAGTGTGCCATTTTACTAAAACAATCTACAACCACCAGAATGACTGTCTTACCAGACGAATCAGGCAGATCAGTGATGAAGTCCATGGATAAATGAGTCCATGGTCTGGACTGGATGGGTAATGGAAGTAGGGGTCCAGAAGGACGAGTATGTGTCACCTTAGCGCGTGCACAGACACTACAGGCCGACACATAGTCCTCAACACCCTTACGCAGCCCCGGCCACCAGAATCTACGAGAGATGAGGTCGACAGTGGATTTACTCCCAGGGTGTCCTGCAAGCACCGAAGAATGATGTTCCTCAAACACCTTATGACGCAAATCAGAAGGAACAAACAACTTCCTAGGAGGGCAAGACTCCGGCGCATCTCCCTGGGCCTCAAACACCTTAGCCTCAAGATCAGGGTAAAGAGCAGATATCACCACCCCTTCAGACAGTATAGAGCTCGGATCTTCAAAATCACCACCTCCGGAAAAGCTACGTGACCGGGCATCCGCCTTCACATTCTTAACCCGAGGATGATATGTGACAATGAAATTGAATCTGGTGAAGAACAAAGACCATCTGGTCTGCCTCGGATTAAGTCGTTTAGCCGACTCCAGATAAGCCAGATGACGCCTTGGCCCCCTTCCAACCAATGAGCATTTTAAGGAATTTGGAAACACTTGGCTGTGAAAATCAAAAGTTTCATTTCTTCCAATAAAATGTTGCTTTAGCCCCAATTTTTTCATTTCCACAAGGGGTAACAGGAGCACCCCATAAGTTGTTCCCCATTTTCTCCTGAATAAGGCAACACCCCATATGTGGTGGTAAACTGCTGTGGGGGCACATGGCAGGACTCAGAACAGAACTAGCGCCATATGGATTTTGCAGAACAGATTATTTTTATTTTTTTTGAGTGATTGTCTTATGTGGGGGCTCATTTTTTGCGGGATGAGATGACGTTTTCATTGGTACCATTTTGGGGTACATAAGACTTTTTGATTGCTTGGGATTACACTTTTTAAAGTGAGTCAAGGTGAAAAAAAATAGCTGTTTTGGCATAGTTTTTTTTTTTTTAATTTTTACAGCATTCACCTGAGGGGGGAAATCATGTGATATTTTTATAGAGCAGGTTGTTACGGACACGGCGATACCAAATAAGTCTACCATTTTTAAGTTTATTAAATTTTACGCATTAGATTTATTTTTGAACAGAATAAAATCTTTTTATTGTGTGACCATTTTCTGAAAGCCATATTTTATTTAATTTTTCGGGCGATTGTCTCAGGTAGGGTATCATTTTTGCGGGACAAGATGACGGTTTGATTGGTACCATTTTGGGTTAAATACGCCTTTTTGATCGCCTGCTATTACACTTTTTGTGAGGCAAGAGGGAAAAAAATGGCTGTTTTGGCAAAGTTTTAAAAAAAAAAAAAATTTTGCAGCATTCACCTGGGGGGCCATCTCATATAATATTTTTATAGAACAGGTTGTTACGGACGTGGCGATACCCAATATGCCTAACATTTTTATTTTTAGAAAGTTTTACACATTAGATTTATTTTTGAACAGAATAAAATCTTTTTTTGTGTTGCCATTTTCTGAGAGCCATATTTTTTTAATTTTTCGGGCGATTGTCTCAGGTAGGGTATCATTTTTGCGGGACAAGATGACGGTTTGATTGGTACCATTTTGGGTTAAATACGCCTTTTTGATCACCTGCTATTACACTTTTTGTGAGGGAAGGAGACCAAAAAATGCTGTTTTGGCACAGTTTTTTTTTTTTTTTTTTTACTGCGTTCACCTGGTGGGGTGGATGATGTTAGAAATTTTTAAAGAGCTGGTTGATACGGACGCGGTGATACCTAATATGTATACTTTTCTTTTTTCCCCTTTTTTTATAATTTTTTTTTACTTTATTTTGGGAAAAGTGTACTTTTTTTTTTACTTTAAACTTTTATTTTTTTGTAAAACTATTTTTTTTAACTTTTTTTTCACTTTTTTTTCACTTTATTTAACTTTTGGGGGTCTGATCCCCTTAACCACTTCCCGTCCGCCCATTGACTATAAACGTCCGGGAAGTGGTTATCTATCTCTGAATGGACGTTTCTGAACGTCCATTCAGAGATTGCAGCTGCACGCCAATCGTGCAGCTGCACAGTGGGGTACCTGCTGTCAGTGACAGCAGGGTACCCCAAAGAGAAGGCAGGGACCGTTCCCAGGGGTCCCTGCCTTCTAGATCACTGTATACACAGCGCTCAGCGAGCGCTGTGTATACAGATCAGGAAGCGCTATTGCGCTTCCTGTTCTGGCCTGGAGGTCACGTGATCGCTGGGGCCGGGAGAGTGCAGGAGCTGCCGGGTCTCTCATAGACCCGATCAGCCCTGCACTGAGGCTGTACAGCATAGTATTATGCTGTACAGCCTCTCTGGGGATGTGTTTCCCCTGTCACTGGGGCTACTATGTCAGCCCCAGTTACAGGAGAAATCAAGTGTAAAAAAAAAAATAATAATAATAAATAAGTGAAGTTAAATGTCCCCCTGAGGTCTTGTATGACCTTATGGGGGACACAAAGTGTAAAAAAATAAAAATAAAAAAAATAGAGTATTATAAAAAATAAAAAAAATCACATATATATAAAAAAAAATAATTTCCCCCCAAATATTTCATTAAAAAAAGTTACAAATAAAAATAAATAAATAAGATAGACATATTTGGTATCACCGCGTCCAAAACGACCGGCTCTATAAAAATATCACATGATCTACCCCATCAAGTGAACTGCGTAAAAAAAATCTAATAAAAATTATGCCGAAACAGCTTTTTTTGTCGCATCACCTACCAAAAAACATATCAAACAATCAAAAAGTCGTATGCATCCCAAAATGGTAGCAATAAAAACGTCACCTCATCCCACAAAAAATTAGCCCCCACACAAGATTATAGCCCGAACAATGAAAAAAATGGCTCTTAAAAAATTGCAACACAAAAACATGATTTTTCTTCTAAAAATGCTCTTATTGTGTAAAACGTAAAAATAAATAAATAAAAAAAAACATATTTGGTATCGTTGCGTCCGTAACAACTGGCTCTACAAAAATATCCCATGATCTACCCCATCAAGGGAACGGTGTAAAAAAAAATATAGAAAAATGCCCCTAAACTGCTGGGAGTTAACCTTCCAAAAATTAAATTAAAAAGTGATCAGAAAGCCGGATGTACCCCAAAATGGTGCCAATAAAAAGCACAGCTTGTCCCGCAAAAAATAAGACCTCATGCAGCTCAGTCCACAAAAAAATTAAAAAGTTATCACTCTTACAAACCATGACAAAAAATTCCATGTTAGAAAATGCAGATGCTGCTCCTCCCCTTCTGAGCCCTGGCGTATCCCCAAATAACAGTTTACGACCACATGTGGGGGTGTTTCTGCAAACTGCAGAATCGAGGTAATAAATACTGAGTTTTGTTTTGTTGTTAACCCTTGATATGTTACAGGAAGAAAATAATTAAAATGGAAAATCTGCAAAAAAAGTGAAATTTTGAAATTTCACATCTGTGGAATACTTAAGGGGTTAACAACATTTCTAAAACCAGATTTGAATAGTTTGAGGGGTGTAGTTTCTAAAATGGGGTCATTTATGGGTGGTTTCTATTATGTAAGCCCACAAACTGACAGAACTGAACTGGTCCTTAAAAAAGTTGATTTTGCAAATTTGCAAAAATTGCGTCTAAAATTCTAAACCTTCTACTGTCCTAAAAAAATAAAATGACACTACCAAAATGATGCCAACATAAAGTAGACATATGGGGAATGTAAATTAAAAAGGATTTTATGGGGCATCACTATCTGTCTTTAAAGCAGAGAGATTGAAATTTAAAAAACAGTGAATTTTTTAAAATTTTCGTTAACTTTTGGATTTTTTTATAAATAAAATTAAAACTTATCGACTCAAATTTACCATTAACTTGAAGTACAATGTGTCAAGAGAAAACAATCTCAGAATCACTTGGATAAGTAAAAGCGTTCCAAAGTTATTACCACATGAAGTGACACATGTCAGATTTGCAAAATTAGGCCTGGTCAGGAAGGGGCAAAATGGCCCAGATCTGAAGTGGTTAACAATGCATTACAATACTGTTGTATTGTATTGCATTGGCTATAAGTGTATTACTCAATGTAATACACTTACAGCCTGCTTCCTGTGCGATCCAGGGGGCTGGATCGCACAGGCAAGCAGGGATAGCAGCCACGATGCCTAAGGAAGGCATCGGGCTGCTATCCAAACCATCGGGTCCCCGTCACAGCAGCATGGGGACCCAATGGACTCCCCTTCCTCCCGCCCGCATCACATGTGCCGCGGTCAGTGCTGACCGCGGCACATCAGGGGTTAATACGCCCGCATCGGTGAAAACACTACTGGGCACAGCCGGTCCCCTGCAGCCCCCCCCCCCCAGCTTGCTGGGCGGCAAGTCCCTTCCCGCAGCGTCGTACATGTACGGCGCTGGGCGGGAAGGGGTTAATGCAGATATTGCAGCAACCGGATTTCAACTGAGAACAACACTACACACAACAATGTAAGTGTAACGCCTCCCGGGGGTCCCAGGCGGCACACGTGTACTTACCGCTGCGGCCGGCATTCTCGCTCTTTGCTGCCATGATGTTTGTTGCTTGGTCAGGGTGAAGTCTTGTTCTCTTTTGCCCTGGGCTCCAGGTGCTGCATTTTATTAGGTCAGCTCCTTAATTGGTTCCTCCCCTTTCCTCCTGTCTGAAACTATATAAGTCCTCCTTGGACACTTACTCCTTGCCTGAGCGTTATAAGTCATCCTGACTTGCGAAGGTTCCCGTATTGCCTTAGTCCTGCTGTAGTGTGAACACCGCTCTAGTCCTGCTATAGAGTGAACACTGTCTTGGCCTGCTGTAGTGTGAACACCGCTCTAGTCCTGCTGAAGTGAGAACATGGCCCCAGTCCTGCTGCAGTGCGAACATTTCCCTAGTCCTGCTGTTGTGTGAACACTACTATCACAGT